>CM056057.1:163661336-163708836 GCA_029574335.1 Rana kukunoris
TACTCCAAAGCTTTCCTGACCTCTCCCCATACCCTTTTGAGTAAAAAAACCTGACGGGGCTGAGCGTGGTATACTAGGGAGGTCCA
The DNA here is from genome assembly GCA_029574335.1 of Rana kukunoris. Taxonomy (NCBI): domain Eukaryota; kingdom Metazoa; phylum Chordata; class Amphibia; order Anura; family Ranidae; genus Rana; species Rana kukunoris. The sequence goes on from CM056057.1 coordinate 163,661,423, forward strand.
TTTCAGGTGTGATGCTGCCACTAATGCAGGATCGCAACTTGTTACCATATTACAAATAGAGTCCTCGTTTTTTTCCCGTCCCCATCCGCTAAATGTTGGATCTGAGCAGCCAAAAAAATATGTTTTGGGGTGTGGAACTGCAAGGCCACCCCTATCCTTACTGTACTGAAGGGTGGCCAAGCTAATCCTAGCACCTTTTTCTTCCATATCAGAGCTCTCATCAATGTTTCACTCTGTTTGAACCATTTATTTGTAATCCACATAGGGGAATTGTGAAAACGTATAGAAGCTGTGGTGCCCAAATCATTTTAATTAGGTTTGCTCGGCCCACTACCGACAGAGGAAGTTTGCACCAGCTGTTGCATTTCTCCCTCTGCCTAGCCAATAGTGGAACCAGATTTAACTGCAGGTATTCCGCCGGGTCTGGCGATATCACTACTCCTAAATATTTGAATCTATTGCTTATAACAATCTGCTCTGCTCCAGGTGGCAATGGTGCCTCCATTGGATCTATAGGCATCAGGGTTGACTTTGACCAATTAATAGTAAACCCTGAAAAACGTCCGAACTTCCCAATGATCTGCATCACCGCATGTAACGATGCGGAGGAATCGCCCAAATAAATTAGCGCGTCATCTGCATACAATGTTATCTTCTCTTCCCTCTGGCCCCTACGGAATCCATCACCTCACTGGAGTTACAAACATATATAGCCAGAGGTTCAAACGCCAAAGCAAACAACAATGGGGACAGTGGGCACCCTTGCCGAGTCCCTCTATGGAGCTTGAATACAGATGAAAAACTATTGTTAATGCGAAGTCTAGCTCGGGGGGGTCAGAATACAGCACCTTCACCCATTTTATAAACCTGTCTCCCATTCCAAATCTTGCCAATACTTCCACGAGGTAGGGCCACTCCACACTGTCGAATGCTTTGGCAGCATCCAGTGAAAGAATGGCCCTACCACCCGGGTAGTCCACCGGCATCTGTAGATTCAGATAAAGTCGCCGTATATTATCCGCAGTAGAACGAGATGGTATAAGCCACATTGATCCCTATGTATCAGTTTTCCTATCACTCGCGATAGCCTTGAAGCCAGTATTTTGGCCAATATCTTGACATCTGCGTTTAGCAGAGATATTGGGCGATATGAATCGGGCAACAATTTATCCTTTCCTGGCTTTAATATGACTATAATTATAGCTTCCTGCATGCTCTCTGGTAGGGTGCCTGTTTCGGTTACCTCCTGCAAGGTCTTTAACAAGGGTGGCAGAAGTGTCTCTTCATATTGAGAGTACACCTCTGCGGTATACCATCAGGGCCTGGGGACTTGTGTAATGCAGCCTCATGCAGGGCGTTCTTCAACTCTAACAGGGTTATAGGTAAGTTTAGCATTTCCCTATCTACTTCGGATAATTGTGGAAAAGTGCATGATTGCAAGAAATCAGTCATTTCTGATGTATTATACCTGGCTTTAGAGGAATATAAGTCCTCATAGTAATTTTGAAAATCCTTCAGGATATCAGGCCTGTGATATTCATCTCCCCTGTATTCGCCTTTATTGCTGTAATATTTGAGGATTCCTGTTGTCCCCTTACTATATGGGCAAGTAGACGTCCCGTATTTTCCCCTTCCTCAAAATAACTTTGTTGTTGAAAGTATCTGCTCTTCTCTGCTGTCGTTAATAAAACAGTATTATAAAGGGTTGTACTTCCTTCCAAGAATCATGCTACCTTGAGAGGGGTCTGCGATCAGGGCTTGTTCCCTAGCTTTCAGTTCATCTCGTATCCTTTTTTCCCATTCCTTAGATCGGGCTTTAATACTCGAGATCTCTTTTATCAGGCAGCCCCTCAGAAATGCTTTGAGTGCATCCCATACGGTCACTGCACTGGCGGACCCCCTATTAAAGTGAATAAAACTCCCTTATAGCTTCCCCTGTACCATCTGTGGATGGCAACAGGGTCAGCCAATATGGGTTCATTTTCCATGGCATATGATCGGTGTCATATTAATATTAAGTTTTACCCAAAATGGCGGGAATGATCGGATAATAGACGAGGCTCATAGGCCGAGTCCATTACCCGGTGCGTTAATAGATCATTCCCCAGCCCTAAATCAATGCGAGAGAGTCCATTGTTTGTGGCAGAGTAGCATGAATAGCATCTCTCATCTACATGTCTCTCTCGCCAGACATCATGAAGACCTATTTCCGAAAGCAGTGAAGCAAACGCAGTTTTATTAGCCCTCTGCCCTATTCCTCTAGTTGAGAGAGATATTCTGTCCAGGTTTCTATCAAGTGTGTTGTTGAAATCACTAGTACTAGTACCGGAAGTCTGGGGATTAGCCCCATAAATTGTGCCAAATTCCTAAGTGGTGCCGCCGTGAATGGTGGAGGAATATACATTGAAGCAATGATACAAACAGACCATTAATTTTACACAATAAAAAAACATATCTGCCTCTCTATCTATCTGCTGTTGGAGACACTCAAAAGTTACATTAGCTGAGATCAGCACACTCACTCCTCTGGAATAGGAGGAGTGTGTTGAGAGGTATTGCACTGGGTATTTTCGTAAATTCAATAAGTGTACCGTTGTCAGGGCGCATATGTGTTTCCTGTAGACAGATTACCTGTGGTTTCGTTTCGCTGAGATATTTAAACATTGCCTTTCTTTTGATCTTGTCTCCTAAACCCCTGACATTCCATGTCATCAACATTAATCCCTTGTTATTCCTATTCGCCATTGCCCTTTAACACAGAAGGCTATTCTATATACGCTGCCATAAAGAAAAGGAGAAAAAAAAAATAAAAAAAAATAAAAATAAAAATAAAAAAATACAAAAAAGGGAAAAGATTTTAATAGACAGACTTTAGAGATATTTCCCTTTAACTCTGCAACCTTTCCATTCATTTCAAAATGTTGATAGTATCTTGTGTTTCCCCTTCTTTCAGTGCTTATTTGTGTCTTAATTCCATTCATCTGGTAAACCTATGCTATCTACGTAACAATCTCTATATCTTACACAGTGTATCCATATATTTTGGTGGTGTGACCCCCCCTCTTCCCTCCCTCCCTCCCCCATCAATCTCCCTCCCACTCCCCCCTCCCTCCCGCCCCCCCCTCTGCCCAGCTGGGCCTACCCTTAGGACTGTGACCACTACATACCACCCACTCCCCCTCTCTTTCCCAGTAACATTCATCCTAAGAACCCTGAACCCCCCCCCCTGCTGGTGGTATTATCCTAGTGCTCCCTCTTCCCCTTTCTTTTCTTCCCTTCAGGATTCCACCTTCTGTTGTTATTTTCCTCTCCCATTTACTGTGTTTTACCACACCCCCTTTTGTGATTTGATTAATTTGGTTAAGGAAAAAACAAAACAACAACAAAAAAAAAAAAAGAAAATCATATAATTTCTTATTTTCGAGTTCTTAAAATTTTATGTCTCCCTCTTATTTTCTTCCAACCATTTTTCTACACTTATTGGGGAGTCAAACAATCGAATGCCATCCGCTGTGGTCACTCGTAAGCGAGCAGGGTTATAGCAGAGCATAAGTCATCTTGTGTTGTTGAAGAATTCGCTTAATCGGTCCTAAAAGCCGCTCTTTGTCTTTGAAGGTCTGGTGAAAAATCCTGGTATAATGAAATCTTTGCCCCTTTGTAGGCGATCTCTCCCTTATCTCTGGCTTTTCAAAGCAGCGTTTGCTTTATCGCTATAATTAAGTATTTTCATAAGAATTGGTCTCGGGTATCCACTTCTCCTGTCGGATTTTAGTGGGGACTCGGTGGGCTCGTTCTATACAAAACAAAAGAGGGTGAAAATGATAAAACTCCAAACTCCTCCTTGAGCCATCCTTCAAAAAGGCAACAGGATCAGTTCCCTCACTCCGCTCTGGCAATGCCTATTATTCTAACATTACACCTTCGATTTCTATTCTCAAATTCATCGATTTTTGCGGCCTGGGTGTCTATTTGTTTCTTCAATCCCAGAAACTTCCTGTCTTAGCGGCAGTAAAATGTCCTCGGCGGCACTTACTCTCTCCTCCAGACTAGTTGTTCTTTTCTCTGTCTCTTTCAGCCTTCCTCCCATTGAAACAAGCTCTTCCTTAATGCTTTTCAACTGTTGATCCACACACCGGTCACCATTTCCTTACATGCATTTATAGCTAACAAAAGATCTTTCATTGTAGGCTCACCTTCGTTTCCTACAGATCCGGCCTCCATGTTCTCCTCACCTGGATTAGGGGGCTTATTGAGCTTATTTTATTTGTTACAGTGCTAGTTTTTCTGCCCTTTAGTGTTCCCCTTTTTTATTTTTGTAGCCGCTATCGGTTCTGCCTGTGCTAATAATTGGGGGTTACTTTGGCTTTTCCTTGTCCCTGATACCCCCAATTGGGTCGATTGCTATCCCTATCTTTACATATAAACAATAATATGTTTGTTTCTTTTGACTTTTTGATGAAAAGGGAGAACTCTGTGGTCTCTGATGTAAAAGGTAGAACTCTGTGGACTCTGATGTAAAGGGAGAACTCTGTGGACTCTAATGTAAAAGGGGAACTCTGTGGACTCTAATGTTAAAAGGGAGAACTCTGTGGACTCTAATGTAAAAGGGGAACTCTGTGTACTCTAATGTAAAAGGGGAAAACTCTGTGTACTCTAATGTAAAAGGGGAACTCTGTTACTCTGATGTAAAAGGGGAACTCTGTGTACTCTAATGTAAAGAGGAGAACTCTGTGGACTCTGATGTAAAAGGGAGAACTCTGTGGACACTGATGTAAAGGGAGAACTCTGTGGACTCTGATGTAAAGGGAGAACTCTGTGGACACTGATCTAAAAGGGGAACTCTGTGGATCCTGATGTAAAAGGGGAAAGTCTGTGGACTCTGATGTAAAGAGGAACTTTTGTCATTAATTTCATATGGTTAGAAATGTTATTTAATAGCGACATCTATGCAAACTAAGACAAAAAATTACTGTGCGACGCTGAAGTGTTTGGGTTTGAAATGAACAAAAGGTGGCCAAACCCTGGGCATGCTGGGAGTTGTAGTGTTTTGCAACCGCTGGAGACACACTGCTTGGGAAATACTAATATCTGATCTTGCATCCTAACTTTTTAACTAGTCTAAAATGCAGTTAAAGATAATGAAATAACAAGTGGTGAATTTACTTACAGTAATCAGCAGTTTTTCCTCACTGGATGAAAAGTTACTCCCCGCCATCTTCGCTTCGCAGGGAGCAGTAGATTCGCAGGGCAGCACTAAATAGGCAATCCGGAATATAGACTGTCAAGGATCCAGGAAATGATTGCCGTTTTCGCGACCGCGTGTTGTCTCGCGCGCATGCGCGCTGCGCGGTCGAGAATTTCGCAATGATTTTCGCATTTGCGAAATTTCGCGCGTTAGCGAAATTTTGCAATTTTATTTTGGATGAAATATCACGAATATTCGATATTTCGAATATTTCTCGAATATTACTCCAATATATTCGCGAAATATTGCGAAAGCGAATATGGCGTATTCTGCTCAACACTAGTTATCTTGAGATGCGATATCTTCACGGTCATTGGTCCCCTGGACCCCAAACTAAGCTTAGTGGTTCAGGACATATGGGGCTACAATGTGGCGAAGAAAATCAGTCGCTACCGGTTATGGTTCGGGAGAGAACTGGCCATCCAAAGTTGGGTGGTTTTGGGGACTTTAGCCTGGAAGTGGCATAAATCGGTTTTTGGGCTATAACTTTTGAACAGAAGGAGCTAGAGTCTTCAAACTTGGCAGGCATTTTCCTGAATAGAAACTGGAGTGTATAAAAAAATCAAACATTTTTTTTATTATTTTTTTAAAAAATTTTGTGCTTGGACCTTCAAACTACCCACGTAGGGGAGACTCTCGGCTACATGTCTACCAAAGGTGGGGTCACTGGCACTTAATGCTGGCCAGTTCTGGGTCTCTAAAGAAGGGCGCATTTACATGGAGAGTCTATGGGGAAACAGGGTCATCTTTGACATGCGATATCTCCATGGTCATTGGTCCCCTGGACCCCAAACTAGGCTTAGTCAGTTCAGGACATATGGGGCTACATTGTGACAAAGAAAGTAAGTCGCTACCCGGTTATGGTTCGGAGAAACTGGCCATCCAAAGTTGGGTGGTTTGGGACTTTAGCTCTGGAAGTGGCATAAATCGGTTTTGGGCTATAACTTTTCAACGGAAGGAGCTAGAGCCTTCAAACTTGGCGGGCATTTTCCTATAAAGAGAAACTGGAGTGTATAAAAAAATTAATTTTTTTTTTGTGCTTGGACCTCCCAAACTACCCACGTAGGGGAGACTCTTGGCTACATGTCTACTCCAAAGGTGGGGTCACTGGCACTTAATGCTGGCCAGTTCTGGGGTCTCCAAAGAAGGACCATTTAACATGAGAGGTCTATGGGGAAAACAGGGTCATCTTGAGATGCGTTATCTCCACGGTCATTGGTCCCCTGGACCCCAAACTAAGCTTAGTCGGTTCAGGACATATGGGGCTACAATGTGGTGAAGAAAATCAGTCGCTACTACCCGGTTATGGTTCGGGAGAACTGGCCATCCAAAGTTGGGTGGTTTGGGACTTTAGCCTGGAAGTGGCATAAATCGGTTTTTGGGCTTATAACTTTTGACAGAAGAAGCTAGAGCCTTCAAACTTGGCGGGCATCTTCCTGATTGGAAACTGGAGTGCATCAAATAAAAATTCATTTTTTTTTTTTTTAAATGTTTTTCCAAAAAAAATGTTTTTGTGTGCTTAGACCTCCAAACTACCCATGTAGGGGAGACTCTCGGCTACATGTCTACCAAAGGTGGGGTCACTGGCACTTAATGCTGGCCAGTTTTGGGTCTCTAAAGAAGGACCATTTAACATGAGTCTATGGGGAAACAGGGTCATCTTGAGACGTGATATCTCCACGGTCATTGGTCCCCTGGACCCCAAACTAAGCTTAGTCGGTTCAGGACATATGGGGCTACAATGTGGCGAAGAAAATCAGTCGCTACCGGTTATGGTTCGGGAGAACTGGCCATCCAAAGTTGGGTGGTTTGGGACTTTAGCCTGGAAGTGGCATAAATCGGTTTTTGGGCTATAACTTTTGAACAGAAGAAGCTAGAGCCTTCAAACTTGGCGGGCATCTTCCTGATTGGAAACTGGAGTGCATCAAATAAAAATTCGAGATTTTCCTAGCATGTGACGGAAAATATTGATTATATGAAGACAGGAGGCGAGTATCTTATGCATTATCTTTCTTTTAATAATGCCCCATAGCAGAACAATTCTTAAAATAGTTAAAACCAAAAACGATAGAAAAACAGGAGAAAGGGAGAAAACTACGTTTCCCAGCAGTCTTAGCTTGTGGGCCACTCCCCCTTGCCTCTATATAAGGACTGCTGACCCTGAAGACTTCCTCTTTCTTTAGCGAAATCCAACGATAAACGTGAAACTTGGCCTCCGAGGTATCTCCACATCCGAATCTTCGGTCCTCCGCTTGGTCTTCCATCCGGGGAAAGCATCTTGACTGGCGTAGATAAGGTCCAACGAGGGACCAACAAACCATGGATCGTAGCCAACAGGGCGTCGTCCGAACTTGTTTTAAAACAATCCCGAATGCAGATCGTCAATATCCAACGGAAGCGGATGTTATCAGTATCCTGAAACAAGACATATGTATGTAATAGGGATGGGTAGGGAGGGAAGATACTCGCCTCCTGTCTTCATATAATCAATATTTTCCGTCACATGCTAGGAAAATCTCGAATTATACTTCAGACAGGAGGCTCATATCTTATGCAAATTCAAAGCTTAGCATCAAACAATACAGATCACATTCAAAGAGAGATACATAATATACATATACATATACGCAACCATGAACGTAATTATATAAAACTGTCATGGCCACATGTTCCTCTGGTCTGAAGTAGAAAGAGCGAAAGACGGTCTCGGAGGACCAATCCGGCGCGCAAGAAGTAGGTCCGACAAGGAACCCCCCGTTTTGATCACCTTGGAGGCCATGGCCCCTCTGGCTGAATGAGCTCCAAAACTGGGATATGTCTATGCCCGCCATGGCCATAGTCGATCTAAACCCATCTAGCTAAGGTAGCGGAAGTCACTGGGCGATGGGGTGTGACGTAAGAGAGCAATAGTTGGGACGATTCCGGAGAACGCAGTTCCGTTGTGCGGGACTCGTAGGTTTGCAGACATCGAACCACACAAAGTCGTGGGTGTTCAGCGAAGGAAGAAAGGATAAAATATTGACTGTCAGGTCCGTTCTTGTCCTGCGGACCACCGAGAATCGAACGCCTTGCGGGGAAAATTGACGTCTGGATACCTCTAAAGCCTTTACGTCTGAGACGCGTTTAATTGAGACCAAGCATAAGAGAACGGTAAGTTTGAATGACAGGAGTTTGAGGAGATAACGATTCGTTATCGTCCCAGTTAGAAAACATGGTAAGGATTTTGGAGACGTCCCAGGTTGTTTGGGTACTTAGGACGAGGAGGGCGTTTGAATTTTATTCCTCGCATAAGTTTGCAGATTACCGGATGTTTGCCCACCGGGGTAGCGAGTCCACCAACCCATGGTGGGCTGAGATGGCGGATCTATATACATTGATAGATCGATATGCCTTACCGGAATCGAAAGCATCCGCAAGGAAGTTAGTTGACAAGCGTTATAGGTGCTTGAAAAGGATCAGCCTGCCGTTGAAGACAACCAACGCACCCAGATTCCCCAGGCCGATCTATATGCCGATCGAGTCCCGGGGGCCCAGGCCATGGCGAGGAGGTTTCTAGCTGATTGTGAAAGGTCCTCACCAACACCGATGACCCCGATATCAGGCAGGCCAGAAAGGGTCAGAGAGCCGTCCAATACCAAAGGATGTACCGTCTTGGACTGGTGTCGAAGAATGTGCGGAACCGAGGGAAGAACCCGGGGATGGTCTATGACCATCTCCAGTAGAAGGGGAAACCATGGTTGCGTCGGCCACCAGGGTGCGATCAATACTACTGTCGCTTTCTGGGAAGCAATCTGCAACAAGGTTTTGGGGATCATTGCGAAGGGTGGAAACGCATAGTGTGTCTCTCCGTTCCACCATTGGCGGAATGCGTCCACCGCTCTGGCCCCGGGGTCTGGTCTCCAGCTGAAATAGCGGGGTAATTGATGGTTTGAGGCGGGAAGCGAAAAAGTCCACCCTAGAGGACCCCATAGCCGGTTGATTTGGGTAACATGGAGCGGTCCAAACTCCATTCGCTGGAGTCCGATAGATATCGGGAGTTCCAGTCTGCAACGATGTTGGAAACACCCGGTATGTACTCCGCTATCGGGAACAATATTGCGGTCCAAGCAAAACTGCCAGATGTCTTTGGCGAGATTTGCCAAAATCTTGGATCTGTGGTGCCGCCCAGGCGGGTTGATATATTGCACCGCCGCGATATTGTCCATGCGTATTAAGACGCAGCAGTCGGAGTATTCCGAGAGGAAACTCTGGATTGCGAACGAAGGGCGCTAGGATGTTCCAAGGCGTTGATGTGCCACAGGGACTCCTGTTCGGACCAAAATCCCCCTGTCGACGTCTCGCCCAAGCGAGCTCCCCAACCTTCCGACTCGCGTCGGATTCTAGAATAATGTCTGGCTGTGGGTTGAAATTGACTTGCCATTCCATTCGATGGCATGTCTCAGCCACCATTGTAGTTCCAATTCGGCTTCCGTGGACAGTGGGATGATGACGTCTGCGTATCGAAGACCTTGCCGAAGATGCAATATCTTCAGACGCTGGAGTGCCCTGTAGTGGAGGGGGGCCGGGAAAATGGCCTGGATAGAGGCCGCCAAAAGACCCCACTATCCTGGCCAGAATCCGAAGTGATACGCTTTGTTTGCGTAGCACTGCTCTGATCTCCGTCCGGTATCAGCGTAAGTTTCGCCTTGGGAGACGGAGGATCGCCCGATTGGTTGTCCACCAAGAAGCCCAGGAATTCTAACTCTTGAGTCGGGACCAATATAGATTTCTCTTGATTGATGAGAAAACCTAACCCTTCTAAAGAGTTTCACCGTCCAGGACATATGAGCCCGGATTAGTGACCTGGAGTGTGCCATGATGAGGATGTCGTCCAGATAGATTATGAGACGTACACCTCTGCTCCGTAAGGTCGCTACGAAGACCGGTTTCAACAGCTTGTGTGAAACACCATGGGGCTGAAGACAGTCCGAGACGGTAGGCGATAGGCATGTGAACTGCCATGCGCGTCCCCCCCACAGGAAGCGCAGTAGATGTTGTGCGAGCCGGGTTCATGGGTACCGTGAGGTAGGCGTCTTTGAGATCTACCTTCACTAACCAATCCCCTGGTTGAGGAAGATCCGGGAGGCAATGAATCCCTTCCATTTTGAAGTGGCGATACACCACATGTTGATTTTAACTCCCGTAAGTTTATCACGGGACGGGAGCCGCCCCCCTTTCTTCTTTACCAGGAAAAGGTTGCTGGTGAAACCTGGGGAGTTTGGATCGACTTCCATGACGGCCTTTTTGGGATATGAGGTCCCGTAATTCGTTGTCTATCAACATTGCGCTTTGCGTGTTGAAATAAATGGGGGGTGGAATAACGCCCAGTAGGGGGGGGGATAGGAGTTCTATGTGAAACCCGCGGGATGGTATGTAGTACCCACGGGTCTGCCGTAATCGCAGACCAGGCGTGGGTAAAATATCTCAGTCGTCCCCCCACAGGCTTGTGACAATTACGTTATAACATTTGGAGCCTCACCGGTAAATGGGCGTGATCGAGGGTCTCCTCTGCTCCCTCGTCCTCTCCATGGCCTCCCTCGGGTGGGAAGAAGGGCGCCGGTTGAGACACTGCGGCGTGTGAGGTATGGGTCGGAGCATAAGGAGGGTGCCGTTGGTTGTTGTCTGTTGAATGGCCTGAATGATTGGCTACGGCCGGCAGAGCGGCCCTACCTCTGCCGGCCCGAGCAAAAATCTTGGTATTGCCCGTTCGTTTGAGGGAAGATGGGCCTTATCCAGGCTATTGAATAGCCCTACAAATTTGTTAATATCCTTCACTAAGGAGTCGCCGAACAGTAATCCTTCGGCACCGGGGGCCCGTGTTCATTTTCGGCTAAATGAGCCAATTGTGGATCAAGGCGCATCAGGATGGAACGTCTACGTTCCGTGGAGCAGGCTGAGTTTGCGTTTCCAAGAAGGCATATGGCGCCGTTGAGCCCAAACCACGGAGTTGGGTTACGTCAACTACCGCGTCTGAAACCACGCCTGTTAGGGAGAGAGGTTCAGAATTTTTGTTAGTGGGCCTCCTAGGAGGTCCAGAAGGTGGTCTTGAATGTTCCTAAAGGAACGGTCGACCCCTTTTTTGGAAAATTTTCGGATTTAGTCAAATATTTGGCTAGGATCGGATCAATCTCCGGGGTATGAACCACCTTTTTAGGAATGTGGGGGGCGTGGACATTCTGCTCGCAATTTATTGCGGTTTGCTTTGTTTAAGGGCCTACGTGCCCAAAATTCAACATATTGGGCCACATGAGGTAGTGGTGCCCAATCACCCGAGCCGGGGATGGGAATGGCATCCGGGTGAAAAAGCGGTTCGCCAAGGGCGTCCGTTAAAGTAATGCCCTGATCATCAGGGTTGGCGTCGAGGGGGAGCGCCAATGACCCAGCATGCCTCGCCTCTATCGTCCTCATCGGACCCCGAATCTCTCATATTGGGATGAATCGGTCGATGATGCATCGTCCGAATCGAGGACGAACGAATTTGGTTTCGTTCGTCTCGAAGGTGTGTGCCCCTCTTAGTTGACTCCCTGAGGCCCAGGGGGTTGAAAAGGGTCCGAGGGATGCGTAGGGTGGCATTCCGGGGAAGGTAATGCCTTAGACATATTGTTTACTTCCCCTGCCGGGGAGTCAGTAAGCAGTGCCACATGTTTCCTCTTCTGGGAGGATTTACCCCTCTTCACTGAGGCTCATCATTATGGCTAGCGGTGGAGGGGTTGTTAAGGATAGGAGCTAATGTCCTGAGGGGAGAGAAACTGCAGCCATCGGCAGCTTGGACGGACCCGTGTGACTAACTCCTGGATCTGAGCAGCGTTCAGAAATCCAGCTGCTCCTTGTGGCATGCCATCTCCCATTGTGGGAGAATCATTCCCTTCAGCCATGTTATTATTGTTGGGTAGTTAGAGTATTGGGGGTTAATGCACCCGCTCACCCTCTCCCTCACACACGTCCGCAGCGTGGTACTGGTGTTGCGGTGAGGGATGGGGAGAAAAAAAAACGCTAGTTCTCTACGAAAATCCCGCGAGATTACGGCCATGAAACTTCCCATTGGCCGGCGTAATCTCGCGAGATCGCGGAAACGAGATCTCGGCGACGAAAGGAGGTTGTGAGGTAGTCTGAACCCCCCCCCCGCATGCGCCGCGAAAATGGCGTAATGGATAAATGGCGGCTGGCCTCACGGGTAGGTGAGGGTGTCCGAGTGTGAGGGGAAAAAAGTCAGGGTTAGGATAAAGACCCTAAGTCAAAAACTTGTGCGCTGTCACAAGTAACCTATAGGGAAAAGCAGTAATAATAACGTTCAGGTAGAGAAATATAATGAGAGAAAAAAACACTTATCTGTTCTGTTTCCATGAGCAGAAAGAAAGAGGAAGTCTTCAGGGTCAGCTAGTCCTTATATAGAGGGCAAGGGGGAGTGGCCACAAGCTAAGACTGCTGGGAAAGTAGTTTTCTCCCTGTTTTTCTATCGTTTTTGGTTTTAAACTATTTTAAGAATTGTTCTGCTATGGGCTTTATTAAAAGAAAGATAATGCATATAAGATATGAGCCTCCTGTCTGAAGTATAATTCATTTTTTTTTTAATTGTGTTTTACCAAAAAAAATGTTTTTGTGCTTAGACCTCCAAACTACCCATGTAGGGGATGACTCTCGGCTACATGTCTACCAAAGGTGGGGTCACTGGCACCTATGCTGGCCAGTTTTAGGTCTTCTAAACGAAGGACCATTTAACAATGAGTCTATGGGGAAACAGGGTCATCTTGAGACGTGATATCTCCACGGTCATTGGTCCCCTGGACCCCAAACTAGGCCTAATCGGTTCAGGACATATGGGGCTACAATGTGGCGAAGAGAAAGTAAGTCGCTACGGGTTATGGTTCAGGAGAAACTGTGGCCATCCAAAGTTGGGTGGTTCGGGACTTTAGCCTGGAAGTGGCATAAATCGGTTTTTGGGCTATAACTTTTAAACGGAAGAGAGCTAGAGCCTTCAACGTGGCGGGCATCTTCCTGAATAGCAACTGGAGAGTGTATAAGAAAAATAATAAAAAAAAAATAAAAATTTTTTTTTTTTTTGTGCTTGGACCTCCAAACTACCCACGTAGGGGAGGACTTAGCTCACATGTCTACCCAAAGGTGGGGTCACTGGCACTTAATGCTGGCCAGTTCTGGGTCTCTAAAGAAGGACCGTTTAACATGAGTCTATGGGGAAACAGGGTCACCTTGAGACGCGATATCTCCACGATAATTGGTCCCCTGGACCCCAAACTAGGCGTAGTCGGTTTCAGGACATATGGGGCTACAATGTGGCGAAGAAAATAAGTCGCTACTGGTTATGGTTCGGGAGAACTGGCCAACCAAAGTTGGGTGGTTTGGGACTTTAACCTGGAAGTGGCATAAATTGGTTTTTGGGCTATAACTTTTGAACGGAAGGAGCTAGAGCCTTCAAAGTTGGCGGGCATCTTCCTGAATAGCAACTGGAGTGTATAAAAGAACATATTAAAAAAAAAAAAAATTCTTCTAAAAAAATATTTTTTCAAAAAAAAAATATATTTTTTCAATTTTTTTTTTCAAAAAAAATATTTTTTTCATTTTTTTGTGCTTGGAAATCCAAACTACCCACGTAGGGGAGACTCTCGGCTACATGTCTACCAAAGGTGGGGTCACTGGCACTTAAGGCTGGTCAGTACCGGGTCTCCAAAGAAGGACCGTTTAACATGGGAGTCTATGGGGAAATGGGGTCAACTTGAGATGCGATATCTCCACAGCCATTGGTCCCCTGGATCCCAAACTTGGCTTGGTCAGTTCAGGACATATAGGGCTACAATGTGGCGAAGAAAGTAAGTCGCTACCCGTTATGGTTCGGGAGAACTGGCCGTCCAAAGTTGGGTGGTTTGGGACTTTAGCCTAGAAGTGGCATAATTTTTGTTTTGGTGCCAGGACCTCCAAACTACCCACATTTGTAGGGGAGACTCTCGGCTACATGTCGACCAAAGGTGGGGTCACTGGCACCTAAGGCTGGCCAGTACCGGGTCTCCAAAGAAGGACCATTTAACATGGGAGTCTATGGGGAAATGGGGTCAACTTGAGACGCGATATCTCCACGGCCATTGGTCCCCTGGACCCCAAACTTGGCTTGGTCAGTTCAGGACATATAGGGCTACAATGTGGCGAAGAAAAAAAGTCGCTACCGGTTATGGTTCGGGAGAACTGGCCATCCAAAGTTGGGTGGTTTGGGACTTTAGCCTAGAAGTGGCATAAATTAGTTTTTGGGCTATAACTTTTGAACGGAAGGAGCTAGAGCCTTCAAACTTGGCGGGCATCTTCCTGAATAGCAACAGGAGTGTATAAAAGAACATATTTTAAAAAAAAAATATTTCTTCTAAAAAAATATTTTTTCAAAAAAAGTATTTTTTTTCAATTTTTTTTTCAAAAAAAATATTTTTTTCATTTTTTTGTGCTTGGAACTCCAAACTACCCACGTAGGGGAGACTCTCGGCTACATGTCTACCAAAGGTGGGGTCACTGGCACTTAAGGCTGGCCAGTACCGGGTCTCCAAAGAAGGACCGTTTAACATGGGAGTCTATGGGGAAATGGGGTCAACTTGAGACGCGATATCTCCACGGCCATTGGTCCCCTGGACCCCAAACTTGGCTTGGTCAGTTCAGGACATATAGGGCTACAATGTGGCGAAGAAAGTAAGTCGCTACCCGTTATGGTTCGGGAGAACTGGCCGTCCAAAGTTGGGTGGTTTGGGACTTTAGCCTAGAAGTGGCATAATTTTTGTTTTGGTGCCAGGACCTCCAAACTACCCACATTTGTAGGGGAGACACTCGGCTACATGTCGACCAAAGGTAGCGTCACTGGCACCTAAGGCTGGCCAGTACCCGGTCTCCAAAGAAGGACCGTTTAACATTGGAGTCTATGGGGAAATGGGGTCAACTTGAGACGCAATATCTCCACGGCCATTGGTCCCCTGGACCCCAAACTTGGCTTGGTCAGTTCAGGACATATAGGGCTACAATGTGGCGAAGAAAGTAAGTCGCTACCCGTTATGGTTCGGGAGAACTGGCCGTCCAAAGTTGGGTGGTTTCGGACTTTAGCCTAGAAGTGGCATACATTTTTTTTGGTGCCAGGACCTCCAAACTACCCACATTTGTAGGGGAGACTCTCGGCTACATGTCGACCAAAGGTGGGGTCACTGGCACCTAAGGCTGGCCTGTACCGGTTCTCCAAAGAAGGACCGTTTAACATGGGAGTCTATGGGGAAATGGGGTCAACTTGAGACGTGATATCTCCACAACCATTGGTCCACTGGACCCCAAACTTGGCTTGGTCATTTCAGGACATATAGGGCTACAATGTGGCGAAGAAAGTAAGTCGCTACCGGTTATGGTTAGGGATAACTGGCCGTCCAAAGTTGGGTGGTTTGGGACTTTAGCCTAGAAGTGGCATAATTTTTGTTTTGGTGCCAGGACCTCCAAACTACCCACATTTGTAAAACTTGACTTGGTCAGTTCAGGACATATAGGGCTACAATGTGGCGAAGAAAGTAAGTCTCTACCCATTATGGTTCGGGAGAACTGGCCGTCCAAAGTTGGGTGGTTTTGGACTTTAGCCTAGAAGTGGCATAATTTTTGTTTTGGTGCCAGGACCTCCAAACTACCCACATTTGTAGGGAAGACTCTCGGCTACATGTCGACCAAAGGTGGGGTCACTGGCACCTGAGGCTGGCCAGTACCGGGTCTCCAAAGAAGGACCGTTTAACATGGGAGTCTATGGGGAAATGCGGTCAACTTGAGATGCGATATCTCCACGGCCATTGGTCCCCTGGACCCCAAACTTAGCTTGGTCTGTTCAGGACATATAGGGCTACAATGTGGCGAAGAAAGTAAGTCGCTACCGGTTATGGTTCGGGAGAACTGGCCATCCAAATTTGGGTGGTTTGGGACTTTAGCCTAGAAGTGGCATAATTTTTGTTTTGGTGCCAGGACCTCCAAACTACCCACATTTGTAGGGAAGACTCTCGGCTACATGTCGACCAAAGGTGGGGTCACTGGCACCTGAGGCTGGCCAGTACCGGGTCTCCAAAGAAGGACCGTTTAACATGGGAGTCTATGGGGAAATGGGGTCAACTTGAGACGCGATATCTCCACGGCCATTGGTCCCCTGGACCCCAAACTTAGCTTGGTCTGTTCAGGACATATAGGGCTACAATGTGGCGAAGAAAGTAAGTCGCTACCGGTTATGGTTCGGGAGAACTGGCCGTCCAAAGTTGGGTGGTTTGGGACTTTAGCCTGGAAGTGGCATCATTTTTGTTTTGGTGCCAGGACCTCCAAACTACCCACATTTGTAGGGAAGACTCTCGGCTACATGTCGACCAAAGGTGGGGTCACTGGCACCTAAGGCTGGCCAGTACCGGGTCTCCAAAGAAAGACCGTTTTACATGGGAGTCTATGGGGAAATTTGGGTTAACTTGAGACGCGATATCTCCACGGCCATTGGTCCCCTGGACCCCAAACTTGGCTTGGTCTGTTTAGGACATATAGGGCTACAATGTGGCGAAGAAAGTAAGTCGCTATCGGTTATGGTTCGGGAGAACTGGCCGTCCAAAGTTGGGTGGTTTGGGACTTTAGCCTAGAAGTGGCATAATTTTTGTTTTGGTGCCAGGACCTCCAAACTACCCACATTTGTAGGGGAGACTCTCGGCTACATGTAGACCAAAGGTGGGGTCACTGGCACCTAAGGCTGGCCAGTACCGGGTCTCCAAAGAAGGACCGTTTAACATGGGAGTCTATGGGGAAATGGGGTCAACTTGAGACGTGATATCTCCACAACCATTGGTCCACTGGACCCCAAACTTGGCTTGGTCATTTCAGGACATATAGGGCTACAATGTGGCGAAGAAAGTAAGTCGTGCTACGGTTATGGTTCTGTAGAACTGGCCGTCCAAAGTTGTGTGGTTGGGACTTTAGCCTAGAAGGTGGCATAATTTTTTCTTTGGTGGCCAGGACCTCCAAACTAGCCACATTTTGTAGGGGAGACTCTCGACTACATGTCGACCAAAGTTGTGTCAACTGGCACCAAGGAGACCAGGTATCGGGTCTCCAAAGGACTGTTTAACATGGGAGTCTCTGGGGAAATGGGGTCACTTGAGACGCGATATCTCCACGGCCATTGGTCCCCCTGGACCCCAAACTTGGCTTGGTCAGTTCAGGACATATAGGGCTACAATGTGGCGAAGAAAAGTAAGTCACCGCTACCCGTTATGGTTCTGTAGAACTGGCCCGTCCAAAAGTTTGTGTGGTTTGGGATTTTTTAGCCTAGAAGTGGCATAATGTTTTTTGGTTGCCAGGATCCTCCAAACTACGCACATTTGTAGGGGAGACACTCAGCTACATGTCGACCAAAGGTGGGGTCACTGGCACCTAAGGCTGGCCAGTACCGGGTCTCCGAAAAAGGACCGTTTAACATGGGAGTCTATGGGGAAATGGGGTCAACTTGAGACGCGATATCTCCACGGCCATTGGTCCCCTGGACCCCAAACTTGGCTTGGTCAGTTCAGGACATATAGGGCTACAATGTGGCAAAGAACGTAAGTCACTACTGGTTATGGTTCGGGAGAACTGGCCGTCCAAAGTTGGGTGGTTTGGGACTTTAACCTAGAAGTGGCATAATTTTTTCTTTGGTGTCAGGACCTCCAAACTAGCCAAATTTGTAGGGGAGACTCTCGGCTACATGTCGACCAAAGGTGGGGTCACTGGCACCTAAGGCTGACCAGTACTGGGTCTCCAAAGAAGAACCGTTTAACATGGGAGTCTATGGGGAAATGGGGTCATCTTGAGACACGATATCTCCACGGCCATTGGTCCCCTGGACCCCAAACTTGGCTTGGTCAGTTCAGGACATATAGGGCTACAATGTGGCGAAGAAAGTAAGTCGCTACCGGTTATGGTTCTGTAGAACTGGCCGTCCAAAGTTGTGTGGTTTGGGACTTTAGCCTAGAAGTGGCATAATTTTTTTTGGGTGCCAGGACCTCCAAACTACCCACATTTGTAGGGGAGACTCTCGGCTACATGTCGACCAAAGGTGGGGTCACTGGCACCTAAGGCTGGCCAGTACCGGGTCTCCAAAGAAGGACCGTTTAACATGGGAGTCTATGGGGAAATGGGGTCAACTTGAGACGCGATATCTCCACGGCCATTGGTCCCCTGGACCCCAAACTTGGCTTGGTCAGTTCAGGACATATAGGGCTACAATGTGGCGAAGAAAGTAAGTCGCTACCGGTTATGGTTCGGGAGAACTGGCCGTCCAAAGTTGGGTGGTTTGGGACTTTAGCCTAGAAGTGGCATAATTTTTGTTTTGGTGCCAGGACCTCCAAACTACCCACATTTGTAGGGGAGACTCTCGGCTACATGTCGACCAAAGGTGGGGTCACTGGCACCTAAGGCTGGCCAGTACCGGGTCTCCAAAGAAGGACCGTTTAACATGGGAGTCTATGGGGAAATGGGGTCAACTTGAGACGCGATATCTCCACGGCCATTGGTCCCCTGGACCCCAAACTTGGCTTGGTCAGTTCAGGACATATAGGGCTACAATGTGGCGAAGAAAGTAAGTCGCTACCGGTTATGGTTCGGGAGAACTGGCCGTCCAAAGTTGGGTGGTTTGGGACTTTAGCCTAGAAGTGGCATAATTTTTTTTTGGTGCCAGGACCTCCAAACTACCCACATTTGTAGGGGAGACTCTCGGCTACATGTCGACCAAAGGTGGGGTCACTGGCACCTAAGGCTGGCCAGTACTGGGTCTCCAAAGAAGGACCGTTTAACATGGGAGTCTATGGGGAAATTGGGTCATCTTGAGACGCGATATCTCCACGGCCATTGGTCCCCTGGACCCCAAACTTGGATTGGTCAGTTCAGGACATATATGGCTACAATGTGGCGAAGAAAGTAAGTCGCTACCGGTTATGGTTCGGGAGAACTGGCCGTCCAAAGTTGGGTGGTTTGGGACTTTAGCCTAGAAGTGGCATAATTTTTGTTTTGGTGCCAGGACCTCCAAACTACGCACATTTGTAGGGGAGACACTCGGCTACATGTCGACCAAAGGTGGGGTCACTGGCACCTAAGGCTGGCCAGTACCGGGTCTCCGAAAAAGGACCGTTTAACATGGGAGTCTATGGGGAAATGGGGTCAACTTGAGACGCGATATCTCCACGGCCATTGGTCCCCTGGACCCCAAACTTGGCTTGGTCAGTTCAGGACATATAGGGCTACAATGTGGCGAAGAAAGTAAGTCGCTACCGGTTATGGTTCTGTAGAACTGGCCGTCCAAAGTTGTGTGGTTTGGGACTTTAACCTAGAAGTGGCATAATTTTTTCTTTGGTGTCAGGACCTCCAAACTAGCCAAATTTGTAGGGGAGACTCTCGGCTACATGTCGACCAAAGGTGGGGTCACTGGCACCTAAGGCTGACCAGTACTGGGTCTCCAAAGAAGAACCGTTTAACATGGGAGTCTATGGGGAAATGGGGTCATCTTGAGACGCGATATCTCCACGGCCATTGGTCCCCTGGACCCCAAACTTGGCTTGGTCAGTTCAGGACATATAGGGCTACAATGTGGCGAAGAAAGTAAGTCGCTACCGGTTATGGTTCGGGAGAACTGGCCAAAGTTGGGTGGTTTGGGACTTTCCAAAGTGGCATAATTTTTTTTTGCCAGGACCTCCAAACTACGCACATTTTGTAGGGGAGACACTCACAAGCTACATTCGACCAAAGGTGGGACTGGCACCTAAGGCTGACCAGCTGGGTCTCCAAAGAAGAAGTTTAACATGGCATGGGGAAATGGGGTCATCTTGAGACGCGATATTTTTTTGGGGCCAGGACCTCCAAACTACCCACATTTGTAGGGCAGACTCTCGGCTACATGTCGACCAAAGGTGGGGTCACTGGCACCCAAGGCTGACCAGTACTGGGTCTCCAAAGAAGAACCGTTTAACATGGGAGTCTATGGGGAAATGGGGTCATCTTGAGACGCGATATCTCCACGGCCATTGGTCCCCTGGACCCCAAACTTGGCTTGGTCAGTTCAGGACATATAGGGCTACAATGTGGCGAAGAAAGTAAGTCACTACCGGTTATGGTTCGGGAGAACTGGCCGTCCAAAGTTGGGTGGTTTGGGACTTTAGCCTAGAAGTGGCATAATTTTTTTTTTGGTGCCAGGACCTCCAAACTACCCACATTTGTAGGGGAGACTCTCGGCTACATGTCGACCAAAGGTGGGGTCACTGGCACCTAAGGCTGACCAGTACTGGGTCTCCAAAGAAGAACCGTTTAACATGGGAGTCTATGGGGAAATGGGGTCATCTTGAGACGCGATATCTCCACGGCCATTGGTCCCCTGGACCCCAAACTTGGCTTGGTCAGTTCAGGACATATAGGGCTACAATGTGGCGAAGAAAGTAAGTCGCTACCGGTTATGGTTCTGTAGAACTGGCCGTCCAAAGTTGTGTGGTTTGGGACTTTAGCCTAGAAGTGGCATAATTTTTTTTGGTGCCAGGACCTCCAAACTACGCACATTTGTAGGGGAGACACTCTGCTACATGTCGACCAAAGGTGGGGTCACTGGCACCTAAGGCTGGCCAGTACCGGGTCTCCGAAAAAGGACCGTTTAACATGGGAGTCTATGGGGAAATGGGGTCAACTTGAGACGCGATATCTCCACGGCCATTGGTCCCCTGGACCCCAAACTTGGCTTGGTCAGTTCAGGACATATAGGGCTACAATGTGTCGAAGAAAGTAAGTCGCTACCGGTTATGGTTCGGTAGAACTGGCTGTCCAAAGTTGGGTGGTTTGGGACTTTAGCCTAGAAGTGGCATATTTTTTTTTTGGTGCCAGGACCTCCAAACTACCCACATTTGTAGGGGAGACTCTCGGCTACATGTCGACCAAAGGTGGGGTCACTGGCACCTAAGGCTGACCAGTACCAGGTCTCCAAAGAAGGACCGTTTAACATGGGAGTCTATGGGGAAATGGGGTCATCTTGAGACGCAATATCTCCACGGCCATTGGTCCCCTGGACCCCAAACTTGGCTTGGTCAGTTCAGGACATATAGGGCTACAATGTGGCAAAGAAAGTAAGTCACTACCGGTTATGGTTCGGGAGAACTGGCCGTCCAAAGTTGGGTGGTTTGGGACTTTAGCCTAGAAGTGGCATAATTTTTTTTTGGTGCCAGGACCTCCAAACTACCCACATTTGTAGGGGAGACACTCGGCTACATGTCGACCAAAGGTGGGGTCACTGGCACCTAAGGCTGGCCAGTACCGGGTCTCCAAAGAAGGACCGTTTAACATGGGAGTCTATGGGGAAATGGGGTCAACTTGAGACGCGATATCTCCACGGCCATTGGTCCCCTGGACCCCAAACTTGGCTTGGTCAGTTCAGGACATATAGGGCTACAATGTGGCGAAGAAAGTAAGTCGCTACCGGTTATGGTTCTGTAGAACTGGCCGTCCAAAGTTGTGTGGTTTGGGACTTTAGCCTCGAAGTGGCATAATTTTTTTTGGTGCCAGGACCTCCAAACTACGCACATTTGTAGGGGAGACACTCTGCTACATGTCGACCAAAGGTGGGGTCACTGGCACCTAAGGCTGGCCAGTACCGGGTCTCCGAAACAGGACCGTTTAACATGGGAGTCTATGGGGAAATGGGGTCAACTTGAGACGCGATATCTCCACGGCCATTGGTCCCCTGGACCCCAAACTTGGCTTGGTCAGTTCAGGACATATAGGGCTACAATGTGTCGAAGAAAGTAAGTCGCTACCGGTTATGGTTCGGTAGAACTGGCCGTCCAAAGTTGGGTGGTTTGGGACTTTAGCCTAGAAGTGGCATATTTTTTTTTTGGTGCCAGGACCTCCAAACTACCCACATTTGTAGGGGAGACTCTCGGCTACATGTCGACCAAAGGTGGGGTCACTGGCACCTAAGGCTGACCAGTACCAGGTCTCCAAAGAAGGACTATTTAACATGGGAGTCTATGGGGAAATGGGGTCATCTTGAGACGCAATATCTCCACGGCCATTGGTCCCCTGGACCCCAAACCTGGCTTGGTCAGTTCAGGACATATAGGGCTACAATGTGGCAAAGAACGTAAGTCACTACTGGTTATGGTTCGGGAGAACTGGCCGTCCAAAGTTGGGTGGTTTGGGACTTTAGCCTAGAAGTGGCATAATTTTTTTTTGGTGCCAGGACCTCCAAACTACCCACATTTGTAGGGCAGACTCTCGGCTACATGTCGACCAAAGGTGTGGTCACTGGCACCTAAGGCTGACCAGTACTGGGTCTCCAAAGAAGAACCGTTTAACATGGGAGTCTATGGGGAAATGGGGTCATCTTGAGACGCGATATCTCCACGGCCATTGGTCCCCTGGACCCCAAACTTGGCTTGGTCAGTTCAGGACATATAGGGCTACAATGTGGCGAAGAAAGTAAGTCGCTACCGGTTATGGTTCTGTAGAACTGGCCGTCCAAAGTTGTGTGGTTTGGGACTTTAGCCTAGAAGTGGCATAATTTTTTTTGGTGCCAGGACCTCCAAACTACGCACATTTGTAGGGGAGACACTCTGCTACATGTCGACCAAAGGTGGGGTCACTGGCTCCTAAGGCTGGCCAGTACCGGGTCTCCGAAAAAGGACCGTTTAACATGGGAGTCTATGGGGAAATGGGGTCAACTTGAGAACGCGATATCTCCACGGCCATTGGTCCCCTGGACCCCAAACTTGGCTTGGTCAGTTCAGGCCATATAGGGCTACAATGTGTCGAAGAAAGTAAGTCGCTACCGGTTATGGTTCGGTAGAACTGGCCGTCCAAAGTTGGGTGGTTTGGGACTTTAGCCTAGAAGTGGCATAATTTTTTTTTGGTGCCAGGACCTCCAAACTACCCACATTTGTAGGGGAGACTCTCGGCTACATGTCGACCAAAGGTGGAGTCACTGGCACCTAAGGCTGGCCAGTACCTGGTCTCCAAAGAAGGACCGTTTAACATGGGAGTCTATGGGGAAATGGGGTCATCTTGAGACACGATATCTCCACGGCCATTGGTCCCCTGGACCCCAAACTTATCTTGGTCAGTTCAGGACATATAGGGCTACAATGTGGCAAAGAAAGTAAGTCGCTACCGGTTATGGTTCGGGAGAACTGGCCGTCCAAAGTTGGGTGGTTTGGGACTTTAGCTTAGAAGTGGCATCATTTTTTTTTTGGTGCCAGGACCTCCAAACTACGCACATTTGTAGGGGAGACACTCGGCTACTTGTCGACCAAAGGTGGAGTCACTGGCACCTAAGGCTGGCCAGTACCGGGTCTCCAAAGAAGAACCGTTTAACATGGGAGTCTATGGGGAAATGGGGTCATCTTGAGACGCGATATCTCCACGGCCAATGGTCCCCTGGACCCCAAACTTATCTTGGTCAGTTCAGGACATATAGGGCTACAATGTGGCAAAGAAAGTAAGTCGCTACCGGTTATGGTTCGGGAGAACTGGCCGTCCAAAGTTGGGTGGTTTGGGACTTTAGCCTAGAAGTGGCATGATTTTTTTTTTTGGTGCCAGGACCTCCAAACTACGCACATTTGTAGGGGAGACACTCGGCTACTTGTCGACCAAAGGTGGAGTCACTGGCACCTAAGGCTGGCCAGTACCGGGTCTCCAAAGAAGGACTATTTAACATGGGAGTCTATGGGGAAATGGGGTCATCTTGAGACGCGATATCTCCACGGCCATTGGTCCCCTGGACCCCAAACTTGGCTTGGTCAGTTCAGGACATATAGGGCTACAATGTGGCGAAGAAAGTAAGTCGCTACCGGTTATGGTTCAGGAGAACTGGCCGACCAAATTTGGGTGGTTTGGGACTTTAGCCTAGAAGTGGCATACATTTTTTTTTGGTGCCAGGACCTCCAAACTACCCACATTTGTAGGGGAGACTCTCGGCTACATGTCGACCAAAGGTGGGGTCACTGGCACCTAAGGCTGACCAGTACCGGGTCTCCAAAGAAGGACTATTTAACATGGGAGTCTATGGGGAAATGGGGTCATCTTGAGACGCGATATCTCCACGGCCAGTGGACTTTAGCCTAGAAGTGGCATCATTTTTTTTTTTGGTGCCAGGACCTCCAAACTACGCACATTTGTAGGGGAGACACTCGGCTACTTGTCGACCAAAGGTGGAGTCACTGGCACCTAAGGCTGGCCAGTACCGGGTCTCCAAAGAAGGACTATTTAACATGGGAGTCTATGGGGAAATGGGGTCATCTTGAGACGCGATATCTCCACGGCCATTAGTCCCCTGGACCCCAAACTTATCTTGGTCAGTTCAGGACATATAGGGCTACAATGTGGCAAAGAAAGTAAGTCGCTACCGGTTATGGTTCGGGAGAACTGGCCGTCCAAAGTTGGGTGGTTTGGGACTTTAGCCTAGAAGTGGCATAATTTTTTTTTTTGGTGCCAGGACCTCCAAACTACGCACAATTGTAGGGGAGACACCCGGCTACATGTCGACCAAAGGTGGGGTCATTGGCACCTAAGGCTGGCCAGTATCGGGTCTCCAAAGAAGGACCGTTTAACATGGGAGTCTATGGGGAAATGGGGTCACCTTGAGACGCAATATCTCCACGGCCATTGGTCCCCTGGACCCCAAACTTGGCTTGGTCAGTTCAGGACATATAGGGCTACAATGTGGCGAAGAAAGTAAGTCACTACCGGTTATGGTTCGGGAGAATTGGCTGTCCAAAGTTGGGTGGTTTGGGACTTTAGCCTAGAAGTGGCATAATTTTTTATTTTTGGTGTCAGGACCTCCAAACTACGCACATTTGTAGGGGAGACACCCGGCTACATGTCGACCAAAGGTGGGGTCACTGGCACCTAAGGCTGGCCAGTACCGGGTCTCCAAAAAAGGACCGTTTAACATGGGAGTCTATGGGGAAATGGGGTCAACTTGAGACGCTATATCTCCACGGCCATTGGTCCCCTGGACCCCAAACTTGGCTTTGTCAGTTCAGGACATATAGGGCTACAATGTGGCGAAGAAAGTAAGTCACTACCGGTTATGGTTCGGGAGAATTGGCTGTCCAAAGTTGGGTGGTTTGGGACTTTAGCCTAGAAGTGGCATAATTTTTTTTTTTTGGTGTCAGGACCTCCAAACTACGCACATTTGTAGGGGAGACACCCGGCTACATGTCGACCAAAGGTGGGGTCACTGGCACCTAAGGCTGGCCAGTACCGGGTCTCCAAAAAAGGACCGTTTAACATGGGAGTCTATGGGGAAATGGGGTCAACTTGAGACGCTATATCTCCACGGCCATTGGTCCCCTGGACCCCAAACTTGGCTTTGTCAGTTCAGGACATATAGGGCTACAATGTGGCGAAGAAAGTAAGTCGCTACCGGTTATGGTTCGGGAGAACTGGCCGTTCTGAGATACCCCGTCATAGCGCCTCAGAATCTGGCCCTCTGTTGAGAATGTTGGTGCACTTAATTAAATTGTAATCCAAAGAGGGGAGTTAAACTCAGTCAAAGGGGTATGATTAAGGCCTCGTTCACACATGGATCCATTCAGGTCCGTCTGTCAGTTTTTCAGGCGGACCTGAACGGGCGCTCCATGCACCCCTATGGAGCGTCGGATGTCAGCGGAGACATGTCCGCTGACATCCGACCTGATCCGATCCGCTAAAAACAAACGTATGGGGCTCACGTCCCCATCCGTCCATGCGGATCGGATCGGGAAAGATCTGATGAAAACGGACATGCTGTCCGTTTTCATCAGATCGCTCCATAGAGGACAGCGGGACTCGACAAGCTCCTCCCTGCTCAGTGAGCAGAGAGGAGCTTGTCATCCGTCGGCTCAGCGGAGATCTGCGGACTGATCTCCCGCTGAGCTGGCAGACACAGGCGGACTCCGTCGGAACGGACTGCGACGGAGTCGGCTATGTGTGAATGAAGCCTTACACAGTTGCTTGTGGACCGATCGTCCAGTCAGCGCCAGTCAATCCTGCTATCGTAACTTTCAGATGTTAGGCCTCTTTGTTAAAACAGCGAATAATTGAGTACTCTATTTGAGTACTGTTAACTTATAAGCTCTCACCCAAACAGACTCAGTCCGCCTGAGGCCTTCACAAAAGAAAACATGCCAACCAGTCACCGCTCCGCAACACACGATCTCTGGATCAACAGCTCCCCACTGTTTCGTTATTCAGCGGGTCAGTTCCTCCGGTCTTCTGGAGACACTTGATCTTGTTCCTCTCCGGATGGATACCCTTCCAGGCTTCAGGCCTAGCTGTAGATGCTCTCCCCTGCTCCACAGAGGGAAGAACGCAGATCCAAAGAGAACAAACCCAGCTCCTCCCTTGCTTTAAGTAACCTCCCCGTAAGGCTGTGCGGAGCTGTCATGTGCTCCAGGAAGACAAGGCATTGTGGGAAATATAGTCTGTTCCTGCTAATTGTCATCAATGGAGTCTGTTTCACCTGGTACGTTTAGTCCCACAATGCATTGCTATTAAGAAATAAAAACACATATGTACAATACCACTGGAACACTGGTGGGGATTCAGGTCTGCATTGCTATCAATGGTCCATGGTGGCAGCATGACCCCGCTACATTACCTCATAGTTTTTTTTTTCTGAACTGTTCACCTCATGAACCCCATTGTACATAATACATTGCTATTTTAAATTGTGAGCTGTTCTTTTACCTCAGGAATTGTTATCACACATTGTTAGTGTCATACCTGTGTGATATGTTTTGGTAAATGTATGATTTTACAGGACACTATGTGATAAAATAATGAACCCGGAGGAAGTGGGTTATTTCTCTCGCTCTGTGTTGTGAGGGATGAAATAATAATTGTATGTCATCACATTACAGTGAGGTGTGTGATTATCAGCCACTGACATCACTGTACACACAGGGACGCGCGCTCCCGATGTCACACCGCTCTCCCTCCCCGTGCGCGCCCCCTCTCCCCTGCAGTCGCGCGCCTCCTCCTGCAGTCGCGCGCCTCCTCCTGCAGTCGCGCGCATCCCTGGCTGCGCTGTCAGTGATTGCTCGGAGCGGGGAACGCGATGCAGCCTCTCCCCGGATCAGCCTGAGCCATGGGGGGATCGCGGAGATCGGGAACCCCTACGGGGGCCGCACTGTGCTGCTGGGTGACGCTCCTCCTCCTCCGGCTGGGGGCTGCGACTCCAGGTAAGGGGTGGGGGGGGAGACCATTGTATGGAGGACCTGTCACTGTCTGCACCACACCTCATCCCTCCGACACCCTACAGGGGGGGATATATAGATTGAGATGTGTGTGTATTTCTTATATATAATATTAGTGTGTATGTATATATTATTTATAGTGTTAGTATGTGTATAGACTGTGTGTGTGTGTATATATATATATATATATATATATATATATATAATTTGTTTATTAGTGTGTTGGTGTGTGTATTGCACATGCTATATGATTCCATTGATCGATGATTGGCATGCGATCCGCGTGCATTCATACAATCACACGACCTTCCGCCATATGTTACATTGGTGGATGGTTTGTTTACATTGGCTGGCGAGATGTTAACCCCCGGGATCTTTACAGAAGGAAATGTATTGGGGACAATTAAAATTCCCTTTCCAGATTTTTTTTTTTTTGGCCTACCGTTCTGTCTACCTGGACTAATATACAATTTAATGTGTTTTGTTTGTGTATGTGTGTGTATATATATATATATATATATATATATATATATCTGTTCAATAAGTAAAAACAAGTATGATCCTGAAATCTTATCAGCTCAAATCGTTCCTGTACGCTGTACCTGTATTGCAGCTATCTCTGTGGACTACAGAACCCCTCCCCTCTATGTTATGCAGATCTGTCATTGGGTGACCACTCCTTCATAGATACAGTATGGTGGGTAAGATAAGGATGAGCTTGGATCTGGACCTGTGGTCAGCTGGGCCTTAAAGAAAGGTGTCCGTAGTAGTGGGCCAATCACCTGCAGGAGGGGGTTTCCCTTTCACTGTGGCTGCATGTAAACAAAGGGGCGGGATACATGTGACATTTTTGGTTTAAAGCAGAGTTCCGCCCCCCCCCAGCAAATAATTAATAGTCTTCAAATACACATACTGTAGCTGCTGACTTTTAGACCCCTTTCACACTGAAGGCGTTTTAGCGCCTGGAAAACACCTCTCTTGCCACCCCATTGTGAGAGCCCGAGTGCTCTCACACTGAGTGGTGCGCTTGCAGGACGTTAGAAAAAGTCCGGCAAGCAGCATCTTTGGGGCAGTGTGTACAGCGTTCCTAAACCGCCCCTGCCCATTGAAATGAATGGGCAGCGCTGCTGAAGCAGCAGCAGATCACTTGGGCAGCGCCGCAACGCTTTTAATCCTTTCTTCCGCTGCTAGCAGGGGTTAAAAGCGCCCACTAGCAGCCGAAAAGCGAAGCTAATACGACGGTTAAACTAGCAGCGTTTTGGCGTTAACTTGCCCTTGACTGAGTGTGAAAGGGCTCTTAATATTTGGACACTTACATGTCCTGGAATTCAGGGATGTCGGCACTCCAGTTAATGTTTCCATTGGCTCTCAGGTGCTGCCATTTGTGGTAAAGGGAACCAGCACTGAAGCCTTTCAGTTTCACAGCCGGTTCCCTACTGCGCATACGTGAATCGCGTTGCGCTTTCTGAATGGCCCTGTGGCCGGGAGGGAAAAGGAGGATCAAACTTCTGAGAAATCTCACTGCGGCGAGATCACTCGGAAGTGGGGACGCGGTACCTGTCAAAAACAGCTTCCCGCCCCCCCCCCCCAAAAAAAAAAACATCGGAGGGGGGGAGGAGGCAGATTATCGGTTCTTCCACTTTTGAATTGTCATTGACTTAAAGCGGAGCTCCACCCTAAATTGGAACTTCCGCTCATCGGAACCCTCTGGAGCAGTGTTTCTCAACTCCAGTCCTCAAGGCCCCCCAACAGGTCAGGTTTTCAGGATTTCCATTATTTTGCACAGGTGATTTGATCAGTTTCACTGCCTTAGTAATTCCCACAGCCTTTTCATCTGAGGGAAATCCTGAAAACATGACCTGTTGGGGGGGCTTGAGGACTGGAGTTGAGAAACACTGCTCTGGAGGGTGGTGCAGACAGGTATTTGTACCCACTTCCGGGCTTACTCTCTGCGGGTAGACCGGACAGAACGTGAGTTCCTGCCCCCCCCATTGTGTTCTGGGAAACACACAGCAGGGACCAGTGAAAGATGCGCAGCGATCCTCACGCATGCGCAGTAGGGAATGGGGCAGTGAGGCCACAATGCTTCACTTCCTGGTTCCCTCACTGCTGATGGCGGTGGGGGCAGCCGAGAGACAAGCAAATGCTTGCCTTCGGCTGCCCACGTCGCTTTACTCCAGGACAGGTAAGTGTCCATTTATTAAAAGTCAACAGCTGCAGTACTTGTAGCTTCTGGCTTTTAATATTTATTTATTTTTTGTTACGGCGGAGCTCCTCTTTAAAGCATACATAAACCCATCATTTATAAACCCTTCCACTAACAGGGCTATGTAAGTCATACCGCAAATAACTGTCACTTGTGCTCTCAACTGTCAAGCCATCAAATGCCTGTTGTCATAACTGAGCATGCCTGCAACTCCATAACCACTGCAGATCCTACACAAGCTAAGGCTAGGTTCACATCTATGCAGGTTGCAGTTGATGCGTTTTTCCAGCGCCTTTTGCTGTTTTTTTTTGTGTTTTTGATGTGTTTTGCGCTTTTTATTTTTGCTAATAGGAGAGTACGACAGTTCTGTTCATGCATTGCGCAGTCAGTTATTGGGAAAAAATAAATATATAGCAAAACACATCAAAAACACAACACTTGCATTTTTGCTGCGTCTATTACACGCAAGAAGCAACCTGCTGCAGGAAAAAAAAAGCCCCTTTGTTTATGTACAGCTGAGGGAGGGGAATCCTTTTCCAGCAGCTGATTGGCCCAGTACTGACAGTTTCCTCCAGGGTTCTGAATAAACCCCAAATTCATTGTTCAGTGTCATTCAGATGGGTGATCAGACCCGTCTTCTGATCCGAGCTGCTGTGTCTGGGTCCACCTTGGAACTTCATGTAGGCAGAAGTGGGTGTAGATTAGAAAATCCCGCTTGTGGTATCATTGGTGCAGTTTTATCTCTATAGTGGCCTTTCTCATGCTTTGTTACATCAGAGGAACCCCTGCAATCATTTTCAGCTCATAGGGAACCCCTATAACAGTGATGGCGAACCTTGGCACCCCAGATGTTTTGAAACTACATTTCCCATGATGCTAATCTACACTGCAGAGTGCATGAGCATCATGGGAAATGTAGTTCAAAAACACCTGGAGTCCAAGGTTCCCCATCACTGCCCTATAATGACCTGGATCTACATTCAATGATCTTCTAATGTGAAATGAGTAGAATTGTAGATACAGAAAGACACACGATCATTGTCACTAATGACACCCAGAGTGGATCACACCCTCTTGCTCTACATGACAACGATATTTTCAACAATAATCATGACGGGAAAAGAAAATTGAGGAAGAACAGTTTTTTTTTTTTTTATAACCTCTTGCCTGTTATGTGTTTTTTTTTTTCCCCGCAAAACATATTTGCCCAGCCAGAAAATACAGCATTGCCCTAAAGCAATTTGCTACCACAGGTCAGGAGCCAGCTGTCATTTAAGGACACTTGCAGTTCACACACCTGCCCCCTTCCGGTATGCCGCGTCACCAGGTGTGCCCTCTGGCCACTGTGTGTTCCTAATCCTAAAGCCTCCTGGGATATGTGACGGGGGATGGGGGGGCATTGGACTAAAAAAATGAGTGAAGTGGCTCTTTAATAATTGCCAGAAAAGAAACTCGGACTGTAAAATTGTATTGTCCCCTTACTCTAGGTATCGGTAGTGCCCTCTTACATTGGTGGTGCATTGAAAGATGCCCTGTTATGTTGGTGGTGCATTATAAGGTGCTCTCTTACAATGGTGGTCCTTTGAAGGGTGCCCTCTTACTTTGATGGTCATTTGAAAGATGCCCTCTTACATTGGTGGTTTATTGAAGGTTGAAGTGTGCCCTCTTTGGCTGGTGGTTCATTGAAGGGTGCGCTCTTATGTTGGTTCTTTGAAAGGTGCTTTTTCACATTGATGGTCCATTTAAAGGTGCCTTTTTACGTTGGGGGTCCTTTGAAAAATGCCCTCTTACGTTGGTGGTTCATTGAAGGGTGCCCTCTTTGGTTGGTGGTTCATTGAAATGGGCTTTCATATGTTGGTGGTCCATTGAAAGGTTCCCCTTATTACATTAGTGGTTCAATGAAAAGTACCCTGTTAAGCCTCGTTCACACGATCGGATTTTCTGACAACAAATGTGTGATGGAAGGGTTTTGTCGGAAAATCTGGCCGTTTGTATTCTCCATCTGACAATTGTTGTCGAAATTTCTAACAACAAATGTTGAATAGCATGCTTTCAAATTTTCCGACAACAAATGTGTCTTGTCGGATTATCCAATCGTGTTTACACAAGTCTGTCAGAAAAAAATCCAAAGTACAAACACGCATCCTCCGAAAAGATGCCAACCATAGCACAACATAAGCAGAAGTTGCCCAAAGGATGGTGCTAAAGAGCTGAAAAAACACGTTGTTTCGTGTGTGTTGGCTGAAAAATTCTGCCGTCTGTATGTAGAGCAAGTTCACAGCCAACCCCATTAGGACAAAGTTCCATGGATTTGTCTGATGGAAATCTAATCGTGTGTATGAGGCTTTGCATTGTTGACCAGTGTAGAAGTGATTCATTACATTGAATGGCAGTATGAAATTGCCCCCCCCCCCCCAAATTAATAGCCAGTGTAGGTGGGAGATCAAGGTCCACCAATGGTCACAGCTCAGGAAACCCCTAGCAACCTCTGGAGGAACCCTGGTTGAGAAAGGTTTGCTATTTGGGCATGGATGTAAAAATGCACCTAAATCCCAGGAATGTGAATGAAGCCTAATGCCTTGTACACCCGATCGGTTTTCCCAGCGGTAAAATGTCAGCCGGGAAAACCTACATAGCAGCTTTTTTCCCCTACACACGGCCAGTTTTCCAGGCAGGAAAACTGCGATGGAGCTTTGGCCGGGAATCCCGGCCATGTATATGCTCCACCCCAGTGTTTCCCATAGGAAAACTACCGGGAAAAAGATCGCCGGAAATCCCGGCAGGTAGGGTTGTCCCGATACCAGTATCGGTATCGGGACCGATACCGAGTATTTGCGGGAGTACTCCCGCAAATACCCCCGATGCCTAAATAGAATACTTCCCCCCCGCCGCCGCCGCTGTATACCGCAAAGCCGCCGCTGCCGCATTAATCACTGTGCGGTGAACATTACAGGCACCTTTAGTTTGAATAGCTGTTTTCCCCGACAGATCTGTCCAATCCCGAGCAAGGGGCAGTGTCCTTTACACGGCGTGGCGGGCAAAACAGCTATTCAAACTAAAGGTGCCTGTAATGTTCGCCGCACGGTGATTAACGCGGCGGCGGCATCATCATTAGGTATGGGGGACATGGCTGCATATATGTGGGGGACATGGCTGCATATATGTGGGGGACATGGCTGCATATATGTGGGGGACATGGCTGCATATATGTGGGGGACATGGCTGCATATATGTTTGGGGACATGGCTGAATATATGTTTGGGGACATGGCTGCATATATGTGGGGGGACATGGCTGCATATATGTGGGGGGACATGGCTGCATATATGTGGGGGGACATGGCTGCATATATGTTTGGGGACATGGCTGCATATGTTTGGGGACATGGCTGCATTTGTGGGGGGACATGGCTGCATTTGGGGACACATTTAAAAAAAAGTATCGGTATTCGGTATTGGCGAGTACATGAAAAAAAGTATCGGTACTTGTACTCGGTCCTAAAAAAGTGGTATCGGGACAACCCTACCGGCAGGAAAAAAGAAAACCTTTCTCATTTTTCCCGCCGGATTCCCGTCGGTTTTCCTGTCGGGAAAACTGCCATGGAGCATACACACGGCCAGTTTTCCCGGCCAAAAGCTGTCATGGCAGTTTTCCCAACAGGAAAACTGGTCGTGTGTACGAGGCATATAGCTGCCTATACACTGCTAGATCTGTGAAGGAATGAAACTGAAATTCTTTACGTTCCATGACATATATTGTTTGAAGGTACTTCGAAATGTTTTTTTTTTTTTTTAACATTTGATTTTGGAAGGAATGTAATTTTCAGAACAATACCTAAATACTCTGCAAAAAATGTGTTCAGGAAAACTTGTTCATCCCGCACCTTTTAATTTTTCTCATCACTGCGGTGGAAAACACATGTCGATTTGACCCAAATAATAATTGGAAAATGGAACAAATGTTTTTTACATACATTTTTTACCCGACAAAAGACTAGTGTACTGTATAGCCAGATTTAGGCCGGAGATGTCTGTGGGGTCTCATTCGGATGTCATTGCATTGTATTTGTGTATGCAATAATGTTACAGCCTTTTATATAGTGTTACCAGATTATGTGGTCATTGGCTTACTGTTAGAAAATAATATTAAAGTTAGGATGTTAAACTTTACGAAGGGATTGTAATGTATATGACCAGCTTTATATTATTAAAGCGGATCTCCACCCTAAAGTGAAGATCCGCTGATCGGAACCCTCCCCCCCTCCGGTGTCACAATTGACACCTTTCAGGGGGAGGGGGGTGCAGATACCTGTCTAAAGACAGGTATCTGCAACCACTTCCGGCCCGCAGTCTCGGGCAAAAGACAGGTTTTTTGGCGACATCCCGTCGCCCCCCCGTTGTGTGCTGGGAACTCTCAGCTCCCAGCACACAGCGGGAGCCAATCGCCGGGCGCAGCGCGACTTGCGCATGCGCCGTAGGGAACCGGGCAGTGAAGCCGCCAGCGCTTTTTTGTTTTGTTTTGTTTTTTGATTAACGGCTGTTGGTGCATGTGAAATCTGTGTATGATTTGGCTTCTTTCAGGAGGTCTCAGGGTGGCAGAAAATCTTGTGGTCAGATGATACCTGTCAGTGTGTGGTTTGATGGCATTGGATCACACTCATTACAATCTGATTGTATAACCTCAGAGTACAAATGACTATGTAATGCAAGGGCCTATCTAAACAATCCATTGGAATTATGTACAATCAGGTTGGCCCTTCAAATTTGTCATATTTGTAGATAAATGTAAAGATTATTAACCGCTTAAGGACTGCCTCCTGCACATTTACGTCGGCAGAATGGCACGGCTGGGCACATGCACGTACAGGTACAGCTCAGGGCCCGCGGGACTCGTGGACCTGATCGCCGCTGGAGTCCCACGATCGGTCCCCGGAGCTGAAGAACGGGGAGAGCTGTGTGTAACAGCTTCCCCGTTCTTCACTGTGGCGCCCGCATTGATTGTGTGTTCCCTTATATAGGGAATCACAATCAATGACGTCACACCTACAGCCACACCCCCCTACAGTTAGAAAAACATATGAGGTCACACATAACCCCTTCAGCGCCCCCTAGTGGTTAACTCCCAAACTGCAATTGTCATTTTCACAGTAAACAATGCATTTTTTGATGTGAAAATGACAATGGTCCCAAAAATGTGTCAAAAGTGTCCGCCATAATGTCACTGATCGCCGCCATTAGTAGCATACATTTTTTTTATATAAAAATGCAATAAAACTGTCCCCTATTTTGTAAACGCTATAAATTTTGCGCAAACCAACCGATAAACGCTTATTGTGATTTTTATTTTTTTTTACCAAAAATAGGTAGAAGAATACGTATCGGCCTAAACTGAGGAAAAAAAACAAGTTTTTTTATATATTTTTGGGGGATATTATAGCAAAAAGTAAAAAATATTGCATTTTTTTTCAAAATTGTTGCTCTATTTTTATTTATAGCGCAAAAAATAAAAACTTCAGAGGTGATCAAATACCACCAAAAGAAAGCTCTATTTGTGGGAAAAAAAGAAAGCCAATTTTGTTTGGGAGCCACATCGCACGACCACGCAATTGTCAGTTAAAGCTGCGCAGTGCCGAATCGCAAAAAACTGGCCGGGTCCTTTAGCTACCTAAAGGTCCGGTTCTTAAGTGGTTAAAGAATATAATTATTAGTGTAGTCAAATGAACACAACCTGACAATTCACTTAGCAATATGATTGTACAATCTTCAGCAATCTGATTGCATACTTTCTAGAACTGTGCAGTGAGTTGGTCTTCCATATCGGGTTTAAATTGAATGTATTGTTTAGGTTAGATCTTGCACAAAAGTTGCTGGTAACCTTTAAATTGATTTTATAAAGAAAAAAAAATCAGATCTCTATATTCTTACCAGCTCTGTGCAATAGGGGTTGTGGTTAGTGGCAATGGGACTGGGTGATATTGTTGCCACTCACTAATAGGGTTTTAACAGGAATCTCTGTGCAGTCAGACCTCTTTGCTAATGATCTGTATTTACAAATCATAAACGGAGAGGTTTGATTGCATAGAGACTCCTATGGAAACACTATCAGTGAGTGGATCACTGCACAAAGCTCACTGAGCACCTCAGATCGATCACCAGTTTTCTGTATCCATTTATCTCTCCTCTATCTTGCACCTTGGATTTTTCCATGTCCTTCATGTGTGTGTGTTGTGCCCTGGGGCATCAGAAGGAGGAGGGCAGCCACCAGTTAATGACGTCACTTTCTTGCCCGCCACTTACCCCCTGGTGTTTGAGCGGTGAGCGTGTGAAGCTCCGCCCCCGGTCAAAAAGTGGGGGCTGCTCTTTTCCTTCTGATGCCCTGGGGTCTCTGCCTGCTGCCGACCAACAAAAGACGGAGCCCGGGTGGCAATACAAGCATCCGCCATAAGAGATCAAGCTGCCACCAACCACCCAAATATAAAAAAAACACTGTTTCTGAGACACACAGGTCCCCTGTCTCAAAGGGACAGATGACCTGCGTTGGCCTTTTTGATGCTGTATTGCTCTTGACTGTGCAGACCCTATACACAGGACATAGTGAGAACATGTCACAGAATTCAAGGAAGCAAATATGTGGGATTTTTCACAAAGTTTACAAACTTCAAGATCTTTCTGATAAAATGTGATCAGCACAAGGCCAATCAGAACTGTCCAGACAGGGGGTCAGGGGTCCTGCAGCCTCTTAGGACAGTCAGAGTAGAATAAAAACTCCTCCTACAAGCTTTAACCAGACACTCATAGTTGTCACGAGACTGCTATATACTGCTGACGAGGAAAGGAATTTAGCAGTTTATATTTACTAAAACTATTGCATTTTCATATTTTGTGTACTGTGGGAGACCAGATATAGTGAATGCAGGGTCCTAGGTTTAGCAACTACTTAAAGCGGAGGTTTACCTGAATTTTTTTTTTTTAAGGCCCCTTTCAGACGTCCGCTCCGTTCATCCATTTTTACAAGTCTGTTTACGGACTTGTAATGGACGCCTATGGGGCAATGATCCGCATCCGTCTGGATCCGCTTTTTCGGACGGAAGAAAACCCTATTTTTCTTCCATCCGGCGGATCAGATCGGATGAATACGGACAAACGGTCCGTTTTCATCCGATTCCCCATAGGGGAGAGCGGAGGAGAGACAGGGCGGTCCCTGCACAGTGTGCGGGGACCGCCCATTCCGCCGACAGCTCAGCGGGGATCCCGGCTGAGCCGACAGACACACACAGAGCGGACCGAAAAACGGTCCACTCCGTGTGAAAGGACCCTAAGTCAGCAGCTACAAATACAGCAGCTGCTGACTTTAAAAAAAAATTAACACTTGCCTGTCTAAGTCGCGCGCTGAAGCCAATCGGTAGCTCGGCTCTTGGCTTTCCCTGCCACCATCCTCAGTAAGGGAATCGGGAAGTTAAGCGGTGCGGCTTCACTGCCCGGTTCCCTACTGCGCATGCGCGAGTCGCGCTGTGCAGTTCCCAATGGTTCCCGTTGTGATCTGGGAGCCGAGTGTTTCCCAGAACACAACAGGGGGTGACGCGGAGTGGCCAGACTCCCACGGGAGTCTATAATCAAAAGTGGTGCAAATACCTGTTTTATACAGGTGTTTGCACCCCCCTCCCCCCTGAAAGGTGTCAAACGCTTTAAAGGAGATTGTGCATCTAAATTGCAATGTGTTTTGCTAGCTTTGCACAGCAATAATATGATTTATAACCATAAGATTGTATCTCTTTGCATTTGTAATCTAATAACTAACAAATATGTAATCCCTTTCATCCTAATCATTCCTTTATTGATTTCTAGTTCTGTGTGTGTGTGTGTGTATATATATATATATATATATATATATATATATATATATATATATATATATATATATATATATATATATATATATTACAGGAAGCAATTCTAACATCTGATAAACTGTAGGCGTACAACGCCTGTCATTTTTATTGCAGAAACCCTGACAGACTGAAAATGAAATGAATACACTATCTGATCTGCCTAAAATATTTCCTTGTACATTATTTCCCTCCCCTGCGTATTTTGGACACCGATAGTCACAGTCACCGGGCTGTCCTTATCCGTAGCCATTTATTCCCCTTTGGGACTGCAGACTGCGGACTGTAAATCTCTTAATAAGCAGAAAGTTGTTCCTTGCTAAGCACGCTCTTGCATTTCTTGGGTCGATTTTGTATACTGTTCATTTTTTATCACCAAACCTTCTGTTTCAACCAAATTGTTACCATAAGATGTGTGCATTCAGCATATTTCCACACCTTGATTGTGCGGATGGAGGAGTCCTCCTTTTTTCTTTGTTCAACCTGCTGGCTGAACGGAAAAAAAAACAATTAATCTATGGCTATGCGTACACACGATCGGACATTCCAACAACAAAACCGTGGATTGTTCACTCAAACTTGTCTTGCATACGCACGGTCACACAAATGTCTGAAATTCCGAACGTCAAGAACGCAGTGACGTACAACACTACAACGAGCCGAGAAAAATGAAGTTCAATGATTCCGCGCATGCGTCGAATTGATTCCGAGCATGCGTAGTATTTTTGTGCGTCGAATTGTGTAAATACGGTCGGACTTTCCAACAAGAACTTTTGTTGTCGGAAAATTTGAGAACCAGCTCTCAAACATTTGTTGTCGGAATGTCCGACAGCAAATGTCCGATGGAGCCTACATACGGTCGGATTTTCCGACAACAAGCTCACATCGAACATTTGTTGTTGGAATGTCTGATGGTGTGTACGCGGCATAAGAGTCCATTCACACTTGTGCAACTTAAAAATTGCGCAATTTCCATTGCAAATTTCCTGTGCGACTTTGGATGAGTGCAACTTTATTACAAATTGTGCTAATTTTGTTTGCGCTCTACAAAGTAGCTGGACATGTGCAGAATGGAAAAATTTGTTAGTTCCATTTTGGTTTCTTCATTTTCTAACAAATTCCACATTTTCAGAACGTTTTGAATTCAGATTGGTCGATCAGTTTTTGACCAATCTGAATTCTCTGTGAAGTATAGCTGGTTGTTAAGGAGGGGACCGGGCAACCGGCTCCCACATCCTTAACAATCAATGAATCATAAGCTGTCAGCGGGTTTTGCCCGCTGACGGCTGAATGTAAACAAAAGAATGAAAACAATTTGCATGCCCCTCCATCCATACCATACTAGACCCTCTAGTGTGAATTTTAAGGGTAACCACGCTAAAATGAAAAACACAAATTAAAAACTAGTGTGGAGCCCCCCAAAATCCATTCCAGATCCAAGCATGCAGCCTGGGAGGTCAGGAAATGGGGGGAACAAGTGACCACCTCCCCCTGAACCTTACAGGCCACATGCTCTTAACATGGGAAGAGATCCTTTAGGGTACAGGCTTTGGGATCCAAAGTAGCATGACAAGCTGCACAAGTGTGGATGGGGTCTAAAAGCGAGGTGGGACACCGTGCGTCAGCCTTCTCTCTTGGGTATGTATAAGCTCTCCTACATAGAGTTCCCTATCCAAATTGCCCATGGATTACTCATCAAACCCCTTACAGTCCTCCAGCACTCAGACCATCCTTATTTTAAAGGATCTCACAGAGGAGCCAAGTTGCTGAGCATTAGTTCCAAGAAAAAATTGGTGTCTGCCAAAAAACAAACAGGGATTCAGGGAATGGAAGGTCCATCTTCTGAATGCTTGGAAGCCACTGCTGTATTGCCCTATAAAAAGTGATCCGTCGCAGATCGTGGTGAACTTGCCCTTAACGTGGCTTTGACATCTCTCCAGCCACTGTCACACATGGCAGCCTGCCTGTGTTATGGGAGGCAGGTATTGGCGCTGAGTGCGGGTGAGTCAGATGGGAAAGGTGTAGAACTTGTTCTCTGCATGTTTTCTTAAACCATGTGTGTCTTCGTCTGTTTGTTTAACTTGTACAGCAATACCGTGTTGGCCTTTCCTCTCCCTGGATCAGCTTGCTCCATCAGGAAAGGTTTTTTTTTTTTTCCATCTCGTTTCCTGCTATTCAGTCACCATTGTTCTTTCCTTTCGGTTTTCTGCGCTTTGTTATCAGATGAGAATGACCAGGACTGCCAATGTTAGGGATACACTCTGGGACAATAGAAGTGTTTTAACCACTTCAATACCCGGCCATATACAATTGACGGCCAGAGATGGGATCTACCATCCTAAGTGGCCGTCAATTGATGGCCTGGGCTTTGCAGGTGAATATCTGAATGATGCCTGCAGCCAGAGGCATCATCCAGATATCCTCTTTTTCAGCCGGCGATTCTGCATGACATAAGAACAATCATAGCGGCGGTTCCACCGCTTGATCGTTCTTACAGGCCGCCGGAGGGGACATCCCCCCCCCCCCTCCCGCCGCCATCCGGTGCTTTTCCGGGCTCTCCCGTGCCTTCGGGGGCCCGGAGAACGAATCGTCGGCGTCGGCAGGAAGCATAGAGATGACTGGTGACCAGATGGTCACCAGTCATCTCTATGACCGTCGGAGGACCCGGGCGCGATGTGATGACGTCACGCCCGGGTCCCCGTACTTACGGCTGTAAGCAACCATTCATGAGATCGGTGAATTTTTTTTCACCAATCTCATGGCTTCCAGCCTGGAGGAGAGATGTGAGGTCTTATTGACCCCGCATCTCTCCTTAAAGAGGACCTGTCACACACATTTCCTATTGCAATGGATGTTTACATTCCTTGTAATAGGACTAAAAGTGAAAAAAAAAAATTGAAAAAAAGTGTAAAAATAAGTCAAAAAAATAAATAAAAGATAAAAAAAAAATTAAAACGCCCCTGTCCCCGATAGCGCGCGTGCAGAAGCGAACGCACACGTAAGTCCCACCGACATATGTAAACGTCGTTTAAACCACATAAGTGGGGTATCGTTAGAGTGCCAGCAACGAATCTAGCACTAGATCTCCTCTGTAAATCTAAACTGGTAACTTGTAAAAAATAAAGCGTTGCCTATGGAGATTTTTAAGTACCGAAGTTTGGCGCCATTCCATGAGTGTGCGCATAATTAAAACGTGACATGTTGGGTATCTATTTACTCAGTGTAACATAATCTTTCACATAATACAAAAAAATTGGGCTAACTTTACTATTTTGTTATTTTTTTATTTCATGAAACCATTTTTTTTACAAAAAAAAAGCGTTTGAAAAATGATTGCGCAAATACTGTGCAAGATAAAACATTGCAATGACCGTCGTTTTATTCCCTAGGGTGTCTGCTAAAAAAACATATATAATGTTTGGGGGTACTGTGTAATTTTCTAGCAAAAGAATGATGATTAATACATGTAGGAGAGAAGTGTCAGAATAGGCCCGGTATGGAGGTGGTATAAAAGCCCGGTATTGAAGTGGTTAAGGCTGAAATGAAGGACAAATAGATGTGTTTTCACAACCAATCTTTACTAGAAATATGGCTGCTAAAACCTGATTGGTTCTGGCTTAGAGCCAGACTTACGTTGTGTCTAAAAACATACGTTGGCTGCCAATTTTGTTTGGACCTTGGCTTAAAAAAAAAAAAAATCTCTTGCTTGGCTTTTCTAAAGAATAATGCCACGTACACACGATCAGACATTCAAACATCAAAACCGCAGATTTTTTTCCGACGAATTGTTCGCTCAAACTTGTCTTGTCGGAAATTCAGAACGTCAAGAATGCAGCTACGTACTTTTTCTGCACTATGTACTGTACCACTTTTGCCTTAATAAAGACCAACCTTGCTGTAAAAAAAAAAAAAGAATGCAGCTACGTACAACACTACGCCGAGACGAAAAAAGTTCAAGTTCAATGATTTTGAGCATGCTTCAAATTGATTCCGAGCTTGCGTAGGATTTTTGTGCGTCGGATTTGGCTACAGACGATCTGATTTTCCGACAAGAACTTTTGTTGTCGGAAAAATTGAGAACCAGCTCTCAAACGTTTGTTGTCGGAAAGTCCGACGGCTAATGTCTGATGAAGCATACACATGGTCGGATTTTCCGACAACAAGCTCACATTTCGACCGTGTGTATGCGGCATTAATTCACCTTTTGAATAAATAAATAAATAAGGGCACATGGTTTCGCAGTTGTGCAGTTTTTCTAAGGAGCCTGCAGAAAATTGCATCCACAATCAGCAGATCATGGGTGCAATGCCAGGCTCTTGCAGACTCTCAGGATAGCTGCCTGCCTGTACCCCCTGTATGGGTAAGCAGTTACTTGAGAGCAGGAAGATCAATAAACCCACCACTGCCCTCTTAGTTCATTGAGAACTACAAGCTGTCGGCCTCAACGGTTGACTGTACTTGTAGTTTATTCATTCAAACAAATCTATATGAATGATGAGGCTGTGTGAGCAGAGCTCTGCATGGCCACGCTGTTTTCAAATTGTGGCCGTGGGGTCAGGGGGAGAGGGGAGGATGCTAAACATGTTACACTTTCCACCCTAAATATGGCTGTAACATGTTCAGAAAGGTTAAATGGGATCTTTTACTTAAAGCGGGGGTTCACCCTAAAAAAAAAATTCTAACATTACATTGAGCTGCGTTGTGAGAATGACATTATGCTGACCTTTTATATTTTCTTGCCGTACAAGGTAGGTAATCTTGCGGGACTAGGCGTTCCTATTCACATGCTAGTTGATCGACATGCTTCCCACCGGCGCATACAGCACGTCACGAGTTGCCGAAAGAAGCCGGACTGCGAGTCGGTTCTATACGGCGCCTGCGCACCGACGTTCGGCTTCTTTCGGCATCTCGTGCCGCGCTGTATGCGCCGGTGGGAAATATGTCAATCAATTGGCATGTGAATAGGAACGCCCAGTCCCGCAGGATTATCTACCCGTAAGCTGCGGTGAAAATATAGATAAAACGGTATGTACGGCAAGAAAATATAAAAGGTCAGCATAATGTCATTCTCACAACTCGGCTCAATGTAATGTTAGAATATTTTTTTTAGGGTGAAACCCCGCTTTAAAATTATTAAAATCCAATCAGCAGGATGTCTGTAGGCAATATAAAATCTTAATTTTATTTATTTTTTAACTTAAAAAGTAGTTTTCTCTCTCTCTCTCTCTCTCTCTTTCTTTCTTTCTTTCTTTTTGTCTGTTTGTCTGTTTGTCTGTTTGTCTGTTTGTCTGTTTGTCTGTTTGTCTGTTTGTCTGTTTGTCTGTTTGTCTGTTTGTTTGTTTGTTTTATTTTTATTTTTTTATGGTTGAACTGGATGGACTTGTGTCTTTTTTCAACCTAGCTAACTATGTAACATGAAATCAGTCTGCCAAGAGCATTGTGGGTGTTTTACTTTGTTAGAGGCTGCAGAGAGTCTATTGCTTTCAATCAGAAAGATCCTGTCTGGTAGATTTGCATGGGATAAAGTAAGCTGATGAAGTGTAGGCTGTGATCAGTGATGACTTCTCCCATGTACAAAGATAATTCTAATCTGTAGGTGTGGCACACTGATGAGATTATTTACAATAAGATGAGATGTATAGGTAAAAAAGACTCCTTTGAAAGCCCAGAATCAGTGTTATCTTTGACCTTCCTTCATCATTTGGCTGTTCTAGTCACTTTCTCTGATTTGATCAGTTTGGATATATAATCCATTCAGACAGGAAAGCTGTATTTGCAGAGGACACAATGGCTGCAGAATTCAATCCAACTTGCTGGTCACACATAGTAAAGCACATTGCAGGTTACAGCATACCATGGAGACAAATGTAAATTCACATTGTTCTTTCAGAAATGACATCCTGGACACCAATGGTGAGAGAAATATGGCATTGCTTACCTCCCTCTGAACATGCTAGCTGCCTGGCTATTTTCAGGGTTTTCTAAATCACTAATGCAGCCAAGGAAGGATTTTCAGGAGAGCCCAGCCATGGAAATCTACCTCATTTTCTTACTATGTGTTTCCTGTAATACAGGAAAAGAGTGGTTGCCAAATCGTGGTTCCTTAAAGTGTTTGTAAATGCAAAACCAGTCAAACAATTAAAAATTCACATGTCACCAGTACTATGGCATTGGCCCCATTTTCAATCCTCAAAATCCTCCTATTCGCCGTCTTGTGCCCATTTGGTCCCCTTTTCTATGTGTAGCTTAGAGGAGTGGAGACTGCAGAAGGTGCTTGGAAGCCGCTGTCAATCATA
Organism: Rana kukunoris; assembly: GCA_029574335.1. NCBI lineage: Eukaryota > Metazoa > Chordata > Amphibia > Anura > Ranidae > Rana > Rana kukunoris. Next base: position 163,705,320 of record CM056057.1, read on the forward strand.
GTGTGAGGGCGGGGCTATGGAAAAGCAGGGCCTACTTACTGCCAGTCAAACACTCTTACTTGCCCGTCAGGCTCCCAGTTACCTACATCACTAGTTGTACCTCCTGACATGGAGGGCAAGAGTTTTTGAATGACATTGGCCCCTCTTGCAGAGGGTAGGTAAGCCTGTAGATCATTGCCACTCCAAAAAACAAAAGAAAGCCACTGGCAAGATCAATGGGTAGCTTCATATATTATATACATTATAAGTACTATACTTTTTGAAGTATTTAAAAAAAGACAATGTTATATTGTAGATGCTATAATGGCCCTTATTTAAAGGTTTACTGAGACTTTATTGGCATAGACCCCCCCATCAGGCTTTTTGTCTTACCATCCAGTCAGATCTGACAAGATAGCAGTGCATGATGTTATAGAGCTGCCCAATGGGAAGGAGACGGGACTATGAATCTCGGCCAAGAGTCAGGAAAATTGCATTGCTGGGGGAGATTCACTTTCTCCATTTGCCCTGTTTACCATTATCATTAAAAGTAAAAGACAATCCCACATTTTGGGTTGTTCCAGCAAGCAATAGAGGGGGGAGTTTTACACTATCCAAAATGGGAAAGAAAAGTTTTTTGCCTATAGTTCTACTTTAACCTCCAATTGGCCAATGGTGCTGCTGCCTCTCATCTGTTCCTGCGACAGCCATTCTACATGCCTGATGTTTTACCCCAGACTTGGTGTTGCCCTGATGTTGTATCCAAGATTTGGTGTTGCCCTGATGTTGTATCCGAGACTTGGTGTTGCCCTGATGTTGTATCCGAGACTTGGTGTTGACCTGATGTTGTATCCGAGACTTGGTGTTGACCTGATGTTGTATCCGAGACTTGGTGTTGACCTGATGTTGTATCCAAGACTTGGTGTTGACCTGATGTTGTATCCGAGACTTGGTGTTGCCCTGATGTTGTACCCCAGACTTGGTGTTGCCCTGATGTTGTACCCCAGACTTGGTGTTGCCCTGATGTTGTACCCCAGACTTGGTGTTGCCCTGATGTTGTACCCCAGACTTGGTGTTGCCCTGATGTTGTACCCCAGACTTCTACCGAGTATTGTAAATTTTGTACCACAGACTTCTACCGGGTGCTCTTCTACCTGTACAGATCATACCAACTGTGTACAACGTTGATTATCTCCCCATCTTACACAACATTATAGGATTGAGCAGGATGACACAGTTATCCTTTAATAGTTACACTGGATTAATTCTTGCTCATCTATTTTTTTTTTCTTGTACTGTATATGACACGGCATTCTCTGCAGCAGACAAATACTGAAGCTTACAATCTAATGCATGGGTCTTCAAACTATGGCCCTCCAGTTGTTCAGGAACTACAATTCCCATCATACCTAGTTATGTCTGTGAATGTCAGAGTTTTACAAAGCCTTATGGGATATGTAGTTCCACAACCGCTGGAGGGCTATAGTTTTAGGATCCCTGATAATGTCTCCAGCACAGTAAGTCTAGTGTTACTGGATACCAGTACTCTTACTAGCATGTCTGTGGACTCTCAGTGGAAACCCATGTACAATCTGAATAGATGGTGTTCCTGGAAGGAAGTGAGCCTAGAACCCCAATGCTATAACTAAGCATTGCAAGCTGCTAAGGCTTTAATGAGATATTCCTGATGTATTGGTGGAGCGCCAGGACCATCTCCTGTCATTGTAAACTGTATAGTGAGAACTTTAGTCATGGCTCATCGAGTCTGAAGGATTTTACCGTGAAATAAACACTCCAGCTCTCTTAGGCTGCCAGTTCCTTCCTGTGAAACATTACTCTATTGTCTTGACCCAATTCCTCTCTTTTATTTTGCAGTAAGTTGAAGCATTGCTTTTTCCTGAGATTCTGGCATATGCGGATGCTGTTAAAGTGGCCCTTCATATATATATATATATATATATATAATATATATAATCTCAGTATTCAACAAATTCCAGGCGCCAGGTCGCCGTTGCGCCTAGAATTATCGACCTGGCGTCCAGGGCAGCAGAGCTAAACTCCGATGGAATTACTCACACTGGGGCGGCACAACTTCGGGGGTGACTCGGCAAGGTGTCCTGAAGACGACTTCAGAGGCGACTTGCAAAATGACTTTTGTATAGAAGTCAATGCAAGTCGCCCCGGGTCACCCCCAAAGTTGTACAAGAACCTTTTTCTAAGTCGGAGCCACTTGCGTCGCTCCTATTAGAACGGTTCTGTTGAATAGAATGGGACGCGACTTGTCAGGCGACTGAGTCGCCCCAGTGAGAACCGGCTCTTACCATATGATAGAAGATTTCAGGTCTTTTGGTTAAAGTGTCCATTTATGTGTTCAGCGGCTACCAAATGCTAAAGCAACCTAAGCAAGTCCACGTCTGCCGGATGTATTGATAGGATTTGTTTGCTTTAAAGTTGGATGATAAGTTTCTTTGCTGTGAGGTGGCATTGCTTGTTGGAAAGGTAGTATTGTCACCGGACACCAATCATCCGAATGAAGTCTGTTGATCACCTCGTGGAGAAATAAACACACATGATACAGAGATGTTTAAGGAGCTGTCATTAATGGGCAAGTTGTGGATGGAACAGGGTGAACTGGTTTATTTCTTGATCTAGAAGGTAATTAAAGTGACACTAAACTGACTAAAAATAAAAGCAATATGTTAAAGTAGAAGTAGAATGTATATTTCTGTCTCTTTCCTTTCATCTCTCAGGCGCCGTACACACGGCCGAGGTTCTCGCTGAAAATCAGCGAGAACCTCGCTGGAATGCACATTCCAGCGAGGACCTCGGCCGTGTGTACGGTCTCGGCGAGCTTCCCGTCGGGAAGCCCGTCGAGCCGAAATAGAGAGCACGCTCTCTATTTCCTCGACGGCCCGCCTGGAAGAATGGCTGGTTGCCATTCCCGACGGGCGGGTCGCCGAATTCGACGGCCGGGAGAGAACCTCGACGGGCGGAACGATGTGTTCTGCCCGTCGAGGTTCTCTGCCGTGTGTACGGCACCTCAAATGCAAGCATTTTTCTGCTATTCTGAGACTTCCTGTTCTAGGGTGGCTACGGTTGTTTTTCATGCCTTCTTTTGTGTATGTGAGCCACTTGTCTGGTCACCCCTGAGATGGAATACACACCGCACCGCTGATAAGGGGGCACCAGTGGTCCTCCTGCAGGGGGCCCGGTGAGCAGGGGCAATCGGATGTGGGCAGGACAAGAACAATGCTGCCAGGGGCAATTACAGGAACGATGCCCTGTGTCTCTCTCTGCAGCAGCTGAAAACCACTTCTCTCTCTCTCTCTCCCACTGACTTTTAACTGCTGCAGGGAGATGCACATAAGGCATCGCTCCTGTATTTAACCCCCCCCCCCCCCCCCCGCCACATCAATCCCTCTTTCTGTCTTGCCAAAATTCCACCTACTCTGCGGGCCCCCCTGTGTGTCTTTCTCCTTCTCAAAGGTAAGATGTCAAGGGTCTGATATTTCACCCAATACCCCCCCCCCCCCCCCAA
>CM056057.1:163718836-163921336 GCA_029574335.1 Rana kukunoris
GTCCACTCTGCATAAGGACAAGCCATCTGCCTGCTCAGCGAGGATCAGCAGGCGGATGCCAACGGCCTAAGGGCACTTTCACATGGGATGGATCCGTGATGATCCGCCCCATGAACTTCCACTTGCTCAGCGGGAATCGCTCCGCGGATGACAGGGTGATCCCCGCACACTGTGCAGGGACCGCCCTGTCAGATCTCGGCTCTCCCCTATTGGGGGATCGGATGAGCATGGACTGTCTGTCCGTGTTCACATCATCCGATCCGCAGACGGATGGAAAAATAGGGTTTTCCTCCATCTGCAGAATCGGAGGATTGCGGACCCGGATGAGATCGGGCGTCAGTGGGTGTTCATCCGCTGACACCCGCAATCTCATCGGGATCAATTTATGTCCCTTTTTTTTTCATCTGTACACGGGTGAATGAAAAATCGGACATATGGTCCTCATGTGTGAAAGAGCCCTAAGACTAGCAAGAAGCCAGGGGCTGACTCAGCTGATCAGGCTTCATCTCCAAGATATGACTTTTGGATGAACTAGCTCTGTAAAGGGGAACAGCTGCTAAAAAAGAACCCCAATAGGTGTAATTTGTTTTGTATACTTCATATATATTCTATTGGGGAGTCCACTAGGGGCTGGTTACACTACTGCTTGTTCCAGTGGTCTTTTCATGTGAATAAAGGGAGAATACTCTGCAAAAGGAAAATAAACAGGAAGTTCAACTCACTGCAGTGTCCTGCTTGTTATTGGGACAGGAAGTGATAGAAAATCTTTCCATTAGGGACACAAGTGGTAAAAAGCTTGTCACTTGTCCCCAATGTAAAAAAAATATGATTGCATTCCACATTACTCTTCTTGCCAATACAACAGGTATGCACTTCTTCCTAGATCAGGACCTTGCCAGGATCTGTCTAGTTTTTGTTTGTCATCTAGTCAATCAATGGCGCCAATGGATTATTTTGGGTAGTTGTCTGCAGACCAGACCCTGTTCAGCAGGGACCGGCTGAGATTTGATCCATCTATGGGCAGGCTGATTGTACATAAATTGATTATACCCCCCCCCCCCCCCCCCCCCCATAGCTACTCAAATAATACACACATTTTTCATCAGCTAATAGTTTTTAATATAAAATGTTATATATTATAAATGATTTGATTAGTGGTAAGAAGGTGCAATGAATATGGAAAATGTTCTGCATATATTGTGGGATTGTTCATACAGTTTCATGGTGATGAACAGTACAGCAACCTTCCAGCACAGGACTGTCATGGACATTTGATGATCTTTTATACTGATAAAGTAAAACAACCAGCAAGCTGCAGATCATTCTGATTATTGCTCCATTTTTCCCACTTCCCATCTACACTTCTCTGGAGGTATTGAAGCCAGAGGTTCAGCATGACATTTAGGTAGTTGGCATTTTCAGATGGAGATGAACACTGACAGTTTTCCTTTAATTCTCCTCATTGCAGAGCCCAGTTATTGTGCGTCCCAATTCGGCACTTTATTAGTCTTTCTATGTGTTCTAGCGCTGTATAATTATTTTTACAGAGGGCGTTGTGTTGCTGGAGGCTTTGGTTTCGCTTCCAGTAGTGGCTGCTCCTATGGAAGACACTCAGAATACACCTTTATTTTCTGTGAGTCAGCATTGTTTCCTGGGAATTTTTTTTTGTTAAGGCTGCATTTACACCTGAGGCCGCGTACACACGAGGGGATATGTCCGCTGAAAACGGTCCGATGGACCGTTTCAGCAGACATCTCCGCTCGTGTGTATGGGCTAGCGGACAGATTTCTCCACCCGACAGATTTCAAAGCAAGCTTTGTAATCCATCCGGTGGGAATCTGTCCGCCCGACATGTCTGCTGGTTAGTACACTTACCAGCAGACATGTCGTCCCCCACCGCCGCCGCCGAATGGATTCGGCGCATGCGCGGAAGTGTTTTACTTCCTGGTGCGGTGACGCGGCGGCGTCAACGTCACCGCCGCGTCACCGCGCCGTCCGGCGGTGGGGGATTTGATCCGATGGTGTGTACACGCCATCGGATCAAACTCCCGATCGGACATATCCGATGGAAATGGTCCGCGGACTGTTTTCATCGGATATGTCCGATCGTGTGTATGGGGCCTGAGAGTTTTCAGCTCGTAAAATGCCGTAAAAACACCCAAAAAACGAATTTCATTTATTTCAATGGCACCTGTTCACATCTGAGCATTTTGTCACCTGAAGCAAAACACCTGCGAAATGCTCTAAGCTCAAAAAAGGACATGAGCTTCTTTGAGGCAGATTTCTGGCGTTTTTCTTCCTTTAACACCTGTACAAAATTGCGGTAAAAACTCTTTTGAAACGCTCAGGTGTGAATGCAGGTAAAGCGTTACCAAAACCCACAACAGTGAAAATCAGTCTGTCTGTATATGCAGTAAAGCATTCTTGTTATACTCGCTGTGGAATATAAAGCGTTAATCCTGTGCATTGTGTAAAAAGGCTGTTTGATCCTGTTTTCTCTGTTCCTCTACTTATACTGTCCCCAATCCATCTGCTGATAGTACAGAGCCTTGGGGACACTGCACTTGTATTCAGCCCCCCCTGAGTCCATACTTTGTAGAACAATTTTTCACTGCAATTACAGCTACAAGTCTTTTTGGGGATGTCTCTACCAGCTTTGCACATCTAGAGAGTGACATTTTTGCCCATTCTTCTTTGCAAAATATCTCAAACTCTATCAGATTGGATGGAGAGCATCTGTGAACAGCAATTTTCAAATCTTGCCAAAGATTGTCAATTGCATTCAGATATGGACCTTGACTGGACCATTCAAACACATGAATATGCTTTGATCTAAACCATTGCATTGGAGCTCTGGCTGTATGTTTAGGGTCGTTGTCCTGCTGGAAGGTGAACCTCCTCCCAGTCCCAAGTCTTTTGTAGACTCTAAACAGTTTTTCTTCTAAGATTGCACTTTATTTGGCTCCATCCATCTTCCCATCAACTCTGATCATCCCTGCTAAAGAGATCATCCCCACATCATGATGCTGCCACCACCATGTTTCACAGTGGGGATGGTGTGTTCAGGGTGATGTGCAGTGTTAGAGTTCACATAGCATTTTGCTTTTAGGCTACAAAAGTTACATTTTGGTGTCGTCTTTACCAGAGCATCTTCTTCTACAAGTTTGCTGTGTTTCCCACATGGCTTCTTATGGCTTTCTTTCAACAATGGCTTTCTTCTTGCCACTCTTCCATGAAAGGCCAGATTTGTGGAGTGAATGACTTATAGTTGTCCTGTGGACAGATTCTCCCACCTGAGCTGTGGATCTCTGCAGTTCCTCCAGAGTTACCATGAGCCTCTTGGCTGCTTCTCTGATTAATGCTCTCCTTGCCCAGCCAGTCAGTTTAGGTGGGCGACCATGTCTTGGCAGGTTTGCAGTTGTGCCATACTCTTTCCATTTTTGGATGATGGATTGAACAGTGCTCTGTGAGATGTTCAAAGCTTGGGATATTTTTTTATAACCTAACCCTGCTTTCAACTTTTCCACAAGGTTATCCCTGACCTGTCTGGTGTGTTCCTTGGTTTTCATGATGCTGTTTGTTTACTAAGGTTCTCTAACAAACCTCGGAGGGCTTCACAGAACAGCTGCATCTATACTGAGATTAAATTACACACAGTTAAACACTATTTACTAATTATGTGGCAAACTCACGTTGCGCGCGCTTCCTGCACCATGTTCAGGATGCACTGCAGTTGTGATCTGCAGCAGGTATCAATATTAAAACAGAAGTGCATTTTTTGTTTTTTATTGGGGGGCATACTTACCTAGCTGGATGTTGCATCGGTCACCCTCTGACTCTAACACTGACACGATCATCTGACATGATCACTGCAGATTGCTCGGTTCTCAGAGCTTCGTAGGCAGAGCGCTGGGCAGTGGAGGGGACAGGAGCGGCCGGCTCAGATATGTGGGCAGATCCCAACCATATGGTTGCAATCTTGCCCGAGTCTGGACCGGCTCTGTGACATCATATGAGTGTCTGCTGAAAAACAGGTCACAGGAGTGCAGAACGAATTGCACTCATGTGATCCACAGGACAAGTACAGCCAAACAAGCTCAGGCTGTACTTCTTCTTTTGAGATAGTGACACCCCAAACGCAGATCGCAAACGCAGTGTGTTTGCCCACACCGGATCGCATGGTACAGAAGTTTCCAAAAGTGGCACGTGCACTTCTTTTGCCAAATCGCAAAAAGTGCTCTGGTAAGGAAGGGGGTAAATTCTTCCAGGGCTGAAGTGGTTAAATGAATTGGTGGAAATCACACTGCACAGAACTGCACGTGAATCGCACAGGAACCCACACTTCGTTCTTGTGTGATTCGCAGTGGGAACCAGTCTTAAGAGGCTGTGAAGTTGGAAATGGCTATGTAACTACACAGAAATGTAAATCATTAAACCATCAAATGCAGCAAGACTTGAGTGTTTTGTCCTTCATAGTGCTTTTGTTGACAATCTTGGGATCTCGGTTAGTTTCTCCTGAGGGGTAGTTATTGTCTATCTATACAGTACAAGATAAGCCTTGCTCTGGGAGTGGCTGCTCAGTACTTGGGTGTACCTGACAAGTCTATAAGCTGACAGCGCTCTTATTTTCTCTCTGTGAACTCCTTAGACTTGTCTGGTTTTGTATTCAAAAACATTCCATGCAAGAAATAAGGTCAGTTAGTAAAGGTCTGCTGCTATACAGCCCATTATGTAGTGTTATGCCCCATACACACGAACTAGGGTTGTACCGATACCAGTATCGGTATCGGGACCGATTCCGAGTATTTGCGGGAGTACTTGTACTCCCGCAAATACCCCAGATACCCAAATAGAATACTCCCCGCCGCTGCCGTATGTGCAAAGCCGACCCCGCCGCCGTTAATACAAAGCCGCTGCCGCGAACATTACACGCACCTTTAGTTTGAATAGCTGTTTACCGCGCGCCCTGTGTAAAGGACACTCCCCCTTGCTTGCGATTGGATGGATCTGTCCAATCCCGAGCAAGGGGGAGTGTCCTTTACACAGGGCGCGGGGAACAGCTATTGAAAAACTAAAGGTGCGTGTAATGTTGGCGGCGGCGGCTTTGTATTAACGGCGGCATCATCATCATCAGGTAGGGGGATTAATGTTATTAAGACAGTCCTGGATTTAGCTGTGCCAGATGGGGGACTCCTTGCCCGGTCCTACCCGTCCCCCCTCCCCCCTCTCCGCCATTCGAAATATGTAGGCTTCCTGTAGACAGGTTATGCCAATTAAACAACCATGAAACAAAACTTTAAACGTTCATATACACTTCTGTTACCCCGTGTATTTGGGAGTCATTTGAAGGATAGGATACATAGAGTAAAGAGAGAAAGAGTAGAGGAAGGAGAGAGAGATAGGGATTGAGATTTGCCTAACATTAGGTTGTGAGGGGAGTCTCGGTCTTCTTTCATTTCTAAGCCCACTTGATACTTATTGCATTCTACTGCCAACATCTCCACATGTAACCCATGCTGTATATGGAGGACATGGCTGTATGTGAGGGACATGGCTGCATATGGAGGACATGGCTGCATATGGAGGACATGGCTGCATATGGGGGACATGGCTGCAATATGTGGGGGACATGGCTGCAATATGTGGGGGACATGGCTGCAATATGTGGGGGACATGGCTGCAATATGTGGGGGACATGGCTGCAATATGTGGGGGACATGGCTGCAATATGTGGGGGACATGGCAGGACATGGCTGTATATGGGGGACATGGCAGGACATGGCTGTATATGGGGGACATGGCTGCAATATGTGGGGGACATGGCTGGAGGGACATGGCTGCATATGTGGGGGACATGGCTGGAGTGACATGGCTGCATATGTGGGGGACATGGCTGCCTTTAGGGACACATTTTAAAAATGTATCGGTATTCGGTATCGGCGACTACTTGAAAAAAAGTATCGGTACTTGTACTCGGTCCTAAAAAAGTGCTATCGGGACAACCCTAACACGAACCATGGATGTTTTTTCCGACGGAATTCCGCTCAAGCTTGGCTTGCATACACGCGGTCACAAGAGTTCTCTGAACTTTTGTCCGTCAAGAACGCGGTGACGTACAACACTACGACGAGCCGAGAAAATGTTTCTGAGCATGCGTCGGAATTTTGCACGTCGGAATTGCTACAGACGATTGGATTTTCGATAGGATTTTTTTCCGTCGGAAAATTTGAGAACCTGCTCTCAATCTTTTGTTGGGGGGAATTCCGACAGCAAAAGTCTGATGGAGCATACACACGGTTGGAATTTTCGTTCAAAAGCTCGCATCGGACTTTTGCTGGCGGAATTTCCCCCAACAAAAGATTGAGAGCAGGTTGTGTGTACGGTGCTTAAAGGGGTTGTAAAGGAAAAAATGTTTTTTTCATAAGCATCCTTTACCTGCAGACATTCCTCTTTTGACTTCCTCGTTGTTCGTTTTTGCTCAGAAGTTGCTCTATTTCTTCTCTGTTCTGTTCACTTCCTGCTTGTCTGATTTTACTGACCACCGTGAAGGGAGGCTTTACTGCGGTGGTCAGTGACATGTTTGCCCCCTCCTGGGAACTACATCTGTGTGGCAGGACGCTCTCTACGTGTTAGAGACTTCAAGGAGGTGTGAATTACTGGGCGTGCCGCAATTCATACTGGGAAATGTAGTTCTTACATGAACGAGCACCGCAACCCAGGAAGTGAATGAGCGAACAGAAACTAGAATGCCAGAGGTGATATAGATGAAGGAATTTAATAGGTATTTACTCGTTTGTTAACAGAATCATTACACTATTCTGTCTGTCTACCTTGCAGACATTAATTTTAGGCAAAAAAAAAATAATTTCCTTTACAACTCCTTTAAGTTTAAAAAATACACGTTATCCTATAGGAAACCATGCAGAGCAAAGAAACCGGTTCAAGCTGGCCATAGATGGATGGAAATTCAGGCGGTTCAGCAGGGACTGGCTGAATTTCAATCCACATGTGGCTGATCCCACTTGACAGAAGTCGATCGAACAATTAACTTCTGACTAAGGATGAGCTCCAGCGTGTTTGCTCGCACAGTCCACATGGAGAGCCCGACAGGGAGTCGGCACCACGCGGCACCAGTCACAAGCAGGGAGACATTTCCCAATCTCTGCGGCCGAGCATCGTGAAATGGCTCCCTGCCTGTGATTAGCGCAGCACACTGCCGACTTCCTGGCGGGCTCTGCACATGGACTGTACGAGCAAACACGCTGGAGCTCATCCTTACTTCTGACATACAGGCTGGTTGGAAAAATGTTCTCGGTCATCTGCAGCTACTTTATAATTGTGAGCAAAAGGAGGCAGAGAAACAGCAGCACACTGATCTTCTCAGTAAAGAGTTGTATAGGGAAGCGTGTTGGCCATTGGAGTAGAGTCAAGCCTGAAAACTGACCACAATAGGATGGGTTTGCTTTCATGCCTAGTGTAGTCAGTTGGAAATAAGAAAGCAGGGGGACTGACAGGAACACCAGACATTTCACGCAATAGAAATGGAACAGGATACTCATAGTGAAGAAATAGTTAAAGTATATGTGAACCCTTTAAAATAGAAATACAAGGCAAAATATTTGTGTGTGTGTGTGTATATGTATGTGTGTGTGTATATATATATATATATATATATATATATATATATATATATATATATATATATATATACCAGCACACAGACACATTAGAAATACCTTTTTTTTTTATAGAAGTGATCACATGACCACTGTTCAAAGCGGCTTAGATATAGTGGTGGAGACCTACATGGGAGTCGTGTCTGCAGGAGGCGGACATTGTCCTTCCTGCCCCCAGCACAGCCCAGAAACCTGACCATGCAGAGAAAGCTGTGCTTCTATACCTGGTGTGGTCAGTTTAAATTAGGAAAGCTGAAGGACTGGAAGGAAAACCAGGTATTTCACACAAAGGAAGCAATACAAAGAAATCAGGATACTTTCTAACACAAGTACGTGGTACAACAGGGACATATCAGGAATATGAAATGTTCGGGTAACATACACTTTAAAGCGGTGGTCCGCTCAAAAAAAAGTATTAAAATCCAGCAGCTAAAAAAAAAAAGCTGCTGACTTTTAATATTGGGACACTTGCCTGTCCTGGATTCCAGCGCCGTCCGCAGCAGAGGACAAGCGATCGCTCGTCACTCTGTTGCTCCCCCCGCCATCCACGGTGAGGGAACCAGGAAGTAAAGCGCTCCGGCTTCACTGCCCGGTTCCCTACGGTGCATGCGCGAGTCGCGCTGCGCCCGCCGATTGGTTCCCACTATGTGCTGGGAGCCGAGTGTTCCCAGCACACAACGGGGGGCGACGGGATCGAGGCCCGAGAATGCTGGACCGGAAGTGGGTGCAAATACCTGTCTTTAGACAGGTATCTGCACCCCCCTCCCCCTGAAAGGTGTCAAATGTGACACCGGAGGGGGGGAGGGTTCCGATCAGCGCAAGTTCACTTTAGGGTGGAGCTCCGCTTTAAATCCCTAAATGCAAAATTCTTTCATTGTTTTTGCAGCACCTGATATTATGCAAATGATCTGATTTAGTGTCTGCGCTGCCCTGTCTATGCATTTACACCACATTTTCTGCATTCAGTGTGTAGTTCAACATACATGTTTACATCACGTTTGTGATACATTTGCAGTGCACTTTTTTGCCCTTATGAATTTTTCACTGCGTAGCATTTCCTTGCGTCATGGAGCGTTCGTGTGCCTGACAGTACTATGTGCAAAAAAATTAAGCATGCTGTACTTTTTTCAAGCACAAGTGAAAGAACTTCAATGGTGTAGTATATACACACATAGAACAGGTGCACTACCAGATAAATAATTAAAGCGGAGGTCCGCCTAAAAAAAAAAATATTAAAAGCCAGCAGCTACAAATGCAGCAGATGCTGACTTTTAATAAATGGACACTTACCTGTCCAGGGTGCCCGCCATGTCGGCAGCCGTAGCCGAGCAATCTCTTGACTGCCCCCGCCGCCATCCTCTGTGAGGGAATCAGGAAGTGAAGTGTTGCGGCTTTACTTCCTGGTTCCTTACTGCACATGCGCGAGTCATGCTGCGCGTCCTCACCGGTCCCTGCTGTCTTCTGGGACCATTGTGTTTCCCAGAAGACAGCGGGGGGGGGAAGGGGCAGGAGTCTATGCCCGGAAGTGGGTGCAAATACCTGTATTATACAGGTATTTGCACCCCCCTCCCCCCTAAAGGGGCCAAATGTGACACCGGAGGGGGGAGGGTTTCTAAAATCGGAGGTTCAATTTTTGTGTGAACCTCTACTTTAAGTGCTAAAATATAATAAATAAGAACAATCCAACATTTTTGTTCATCTTTGTATTTTGGATGTGAAAAGTGTGCAGCTCTCGGTATAAAGGAATCGCACTGAGTGCAAAAAAAATGTTTTGTTTATTTAATGGTGTAAAGTAGGCTCATTGAAATACATTCAGGGTAATGTATGTTTTTGAAGGTTTATTGTATATGTATGAAAGACGAAATGTATTTGAAATGTAATTTGTAATGAAAACTAATAAAGAAAATTTGTAAAAAGAAAAAAAAAAGGAAGGAAACACATTGATTTTTCTTGCATATGCCATCATAGTAAATATGCATTTTGACTGTATCTGGTGTAAATGAGCCCTGGATCTGATTGGTGACTGCGAGAGACATCTTGCCAATATAATGCATCAGACATTCTCTGTGAAATACAGATGGAAGCTTGCAAGCGGGTGTGTTTAGGAACACCTCTCCTATACTATAACCTGGCAAGCACAGGCATGAGCAGCCTATTGCATTAGGGTGTGCTCCCCAAAGCTCAAACACACATACACAATTATATTGTCAAAAGTATTGGGATACCTGCCTTTATTGGCATCCCAGTCTTAGTCTGTAGGGTTCAATATTGAGTTAGCCCTCCCTTTGCAGCTATTGCAGCTTTAACTCTTCTGGGAAAACTGTCCTACAAGGTTTAGGAGTGTGTCTATGGGAATGTTTGACTATTCTTCCAGAAGAGCATTTATGAGGTCAGGCACTGATGTTGGACGAGAAGGCATGGCTCACAGTCTCCACTCTAATTCATCCCAAAGGTGTTTTATTGGGTTGAGGTCAGGACTCTGTGCAGACCAGTCAAGTTCCACCACCCCAAACTCGCTCATCTATGTATTTATGGACCTTGCTTTGTGTACTGGTCCAATTCAATTGGTGGAGGGGGGATTATGGTGTGGGGTTTCTCAGGGGGTTGGACTTGGCCCCTTAGTTTCAGTGAAGGGAACTCTTAAGGCGTCAGCATACCAAGACATTGTGGATAATTCCATGCCTTGTGGGAACAGTTTTGAGATGGTCCCTTCCTGTTCCAACATGACTGCGCACCAGTGTACAAAGCAAGGTCCATAAAGACATGGACTTAGCAAGGGGTAATGACATTTTTTTAAGTGCAATAATTCACATTATAATAGTAACAATCTAAAAAATATTCAAAGTGCTATAAGGGCCCTTTCACATGGGGGCAGATCAGTAATGATCCGCCTCTGTGTGTCCGTAAGCTCAGCTGGGATCGCTCCGTAGATCCCCGCTGAGCCGTCGGATGACAGGGCGGTCTCCGCACACTGCAGGGACCTCCCTGTCTTTTCTTCGCTCTCCCCTATGGGGGGGATCGGATGAACACGGACCGTGTGTCCGTGTTCATCTGATCCGCAGACAGAATTAAAAATAGGACATTCTTCCGTCTACAAAATCGGATCTTTGCGGAGGCGGGTGATTACGGATGTTTATCCGCTGACACCTGCAATCACATGGGGACCAATGTATGTCCCTTTTTCATCCGCAAACGGATGGATGAAAAAGCGGACATACAGTCCGCCCGTCTGAAAGGGGCCTAATGGTGTGAACCTCCCAACTAAAAAGTTGTTGCATTTATAGTTGAAGTGATTTTAAACCTTTTTTTTGAATAACAAACATATTATACTTACCTCCACTGTGCAGTTCGTTTTGCACAGAGTGGCCCTAAACCTCATCTTCTTGGGTCCCCCGGCGGCGCTCGCGGCTCCTCCTTGCATCGGTAAAACCCCTGGAAGAAGTGCTCCCCCGGAGGGGTTACCGTGCGTACGCGCTCCCTAGTCCAGCATTTGCATCCATAGGCACAGAATGCTGGACTCGGCCCCCGGCGCTTACGTCATTGGATTTGATTAACAGCAGTGGGAGCCAATTGCTGCGCTGCTATCAATCTATCCAATCAAGAACCCTGAGCAGAGAGGAAGAGCGTGTCTCTGCCGAGGGAATGAAGGGGCTCAGGTGAGTAAAATGGGGGGGCTGGGGGGCCAGTCAGTGTCGGAAGTATTTTTCACCCAAATGCATAGGAAAAAACAGGGTTTGCAACCCCTTTCATTTGTATTGCAATTCTCTGTAGAGGGGTTTCCACCACCCTGCTAAGTTTTTTTTTTGTCTTGTTTTCAGTCTGTTGTGTATTATATGTGAAGTTGCGTATAAGGCCCCGTACACACGGCCGAGGTTCTCGCCAGAAACCAGCGAGAACCTTGCTGGAAGCTGCATTCCAGCTTTCTGCTCGCCCCGCCCGTCGGGAAACCCGTCGAGCAAATAGAGAACAGGTTCTCTATTTGCTCGACGGCCCGTCGGGATGAATGGCTGGTTGCCATTCCCAACGGGCGGGTCGCAGATTCTGACGGCCGGCAGAGAACCTCGACGGGCGGAACGATGTGTTCCGCCCATCGAGGTTCCCTGTTGTGTGTACGGGGCTTCACAGAGACCGTTATTGTGATAATATTGAGGTTTACTGAGATTTCCATACCTTAGAGTGGGGGTGTCAAGCTCAATTTCATCCTGGGCCGCATCAGCACTATGATTGTCCTCAAAAGGGCCGATTGTATCTGTAGGATTAGATGTCCAGCGCATCCCCTCCCCTTACATTAGATGTCGAGACACCCCACCATCAGAAGTTGAGTCCCCCACTTTCCCTTACATCACAGTGCACCCCCCTTTCCTTATGCTGCTGCTGGGAAGAAGCTGGATGCATTGCTTGAAAGCAGAAAGTACAGGGCCTGGAGAAGGACCAGAGGAGGGCTGGGGCTCTCCTACAGCTGCAGGAAAGATGCAAAAGCCACATGAAATGGCCTGGAGGGCCGGATTTGGCCCACGGGCCTTGTGTTTGACACATGTGCCTTAGAGGGTTTCACCATTATCGATAAGCATTAATTCCAGCATTACTTGCATACTCTCAGCTGGAGTGCAGTGGACTGATATGCTCTACCTATACCTGGATCAAAGGCAGGAACACAGAACAAGGTTTTTCTCCTTTTATGCATCTCACAGCTTGACCTTCAGTTCTAACTAGAGCGCCCCTTGCAGGGCAAAGAAATAGGTTTGTTTTTTTACATTCTCCCTCCCCAGCCTTACATACGCACCTTCCTTTCTCTCCCCCTTCAATGGACAGGTTCAATTTCCGCCATCTACTTGTTATACCCACACAGATATTTAGATTATAGTCTGCAGAAGATAGAAATATACACACGCCTTTTCTTGTAATTTTGTACTGTAGCCCATTGTTCATAAGGAAATGAAGCCATAACCTGAAAGTCTTGTGTGAGGCATGGCATTGTCTGTAGTTTGGGAGATGTACAGCAGGTTACATAAGCACCACAATAGCAGCTATTTTCCACCCGCTCAGACTTTTGTCTTCTAATCCATGTGTAATCTCAGGGTCCTCTGAAATATTTATTGTCCCAGCTGCCTCTGCTTTCTGGCTTATTATTCAGTGACAGTGACCGTGGCATCATGATCCACTAATAACAGAGCTAAGCACTTCGCTAATTGTTATCTTTGGTTTGTTGTGTATATTTTTCCATTAACTGCTCAGCCTCCTGTAGTAAACTGGAGACAGCTATCTTTCTGAATGGGCCCAATCTGGCTTTACATTTTAAAGTGGAGGTTCTGCTGTTTTTTTTTTCCTTTTTTAAGTCGGCAGCTACAAATACGGCAGCTGCTGACTTTTAAAAAATGGACACTTACCTGTCCAGCACACTCGCGATGTCGGCAGACCAGGCTGAGCAATCGCACGGTCCTCGCCGGCTTCCGCCGCCATCCTCGGCGAGAGAATCAGGAAGTGAAGCCTTGCGGCTTCACTGTCCAATTCCCTACTGCGCATGTGTGAGGATCGCGGCGCGCCGTCACTGGTCCCCGCTCTCTCCTGGAAATAGTGTTTCCCAGAAGACAGCAGGGGGGGTGACGTGACAAAGCTGGATTCCCCGCGGGGATCAGAACCCGGAAGTGGTGCAAATACCTGTCTCAGACAGGTATCTTCACCCCCCTCCCCCCTGAAAGGTGCCAAATTTGTCACCGGAGGGGGCGTCCAAAAAGCAGAGGTTCACTTTTTGTGTGAACCTCCGCTTTAAAGGGAAGCTGTGTTGATAAAGTATGGATTCTGCTATTAGTGACATCTATACAAATGCTAGTATTCTGGCTGTCATGATGATCCAGCAGCTTCAGTACTTTCTAAGGAACAAACCTGGAGCAAGAATTGAGATCAAGAATTCTGACTTTGTAATCTGCATGCTTGGTCCATGTTTGTGACACCCAGGTAGCTAGCATTTCCAATCAGCGGCTGGAAAATTGTTTTTTTTCTCTTGCAGTTTTGAGCATTGGAGCAAGAGAGGGGTCAGTGTGACAGACGGTTAGCTAGCATGTTCAGAAAGATGGCAGCCTTCAGATTTCTCCTTAGTGTCGGTTCACACTACCACGACTTGTTATCCGACTTGTGTCGCCCCAAGTTGTTGGACATAAGACGTTCCATTGAAGTGAATGAGAGCCGTGAATGAGGCGACTTCAAGGCAACTTGTAGGCAACTTGTACCCATTGATTTCAATTGAAGTTGGCTCCCAAAGTCGGATCACTGTCTTAACTGAAGCAACTTTACAGGAAGAGGAAATAGATTTCTCAGTCAAACCCCTCCCTCCCACAGAGCTGATTATTCTCTGATTAACCACAGCCAAAGTTGCCTGTCTTGGGGGCAACTTGAAGTCGCGTTGTAAGGCCTCATTCACACTTACGGACCGTTAAGGTCCACCTGTCAGTTTTGACAGCGGACCTGAACGGGCGCTCCATGCATCCCTATGGAGCGTCGGATGTCAGCGGAGACATGTCCGCTGACATCCGACCTGATCCTATCCGCTAAAAACAGACGTATAGGGGCCACGTCCCTATCCGTCATGGCGGATCGGATTGAGTGACATGCTGTCCGTTTTCATCAGATCGCTCCATTGGAATCAGCGGCGCTGCACAAGCCCCTCCCTGCTCAGTGAGCAGAGAGGAGCTTGTCATCCGTTGGCTCAGTGGATATCTGCGGACTGATCTCCCGCTGAGCTGGCGGACGCAGGCGGACTCCGTCGCGACACAGTCCGCCATGTGTGAATGAAGCCTGAGTCGTTCCAAGTCACGCTGAAGTCGTCTCGCAAAGTCGCGCTGGAAGTTGTGTTGCCCCTGTGTGAACTAGCACTCTACTTTCTTAGGGCTCGTTTACACTTGCTTCAAAGCAAGGCTTTGGAAATGCTTTTTTAAAGCTCTCTGAATGACAGTCAAAGCTTGTGTCACTAAATAAAATAGTTAGCGTACAGTCCTGTTTACACCTTTTGCTTTGCTTCGCCTTGGCTTCAAAAATGATACCTCATATTGCTTAAGCGGTGCTTCAAAGTGTCTTCAAAGCCTCCATAGAAGTCTATGACAAAGCTCACTTGAAGCACCTGCAGCTTTTGAGAGGCTTTAATTCAGCTTTAGCTTTGTTTTGCAGAAATTAGATATCGGCACACACAGGGCATCTGCTAAGCTTCATTAAATCTGAAAAAAAGCATCACGAAGTACTACCGAAGTCCCAATAAAGCGTCAAAAACACATCATAAAAGTTAAGAGAGCTCTCATAGGGAAATATTGATTTTCACACGATATGCAACATGAGCTCCCAATGTCACAGCGTTTGTCGTACAAGTGTGAACCCACCCTGACACAAAGGGTCTGATTAGGGCCACCTGTAAGATTTTCAGATGGACCTGTTTGGATGCTCCATTCATTCCTATCAACTGGCAGGTGT
Organism: Rana kukunoris; assembly: GCA_029574335.1. NCBI lineage: Eukaryota > Metazoa > Chordata > Amphibia > Anura > Ranidae > Rana > Rana kukunoris. The sequence continues at coordinate 163,733,971 of CM056057.1, forward strand.
GAACGGAATTCCTCCTGTCTGAAATGGAAGGGAATTGTTCCTCCTCCTCCTCCTCCTATGCGGATCGGAGGACAGTCAGAAGTAAATAGACAGCAGTTGCCCATAGAGCAAAGTGGGCTCTGTCCTTGTCTGGTCTACATAAGCTGAATTGGACCTGTCATCTGCCCTCGCCTGCTGATCAAAATCTATAGAGTGACATTTTTGCCCATTCTTTTTTGCAAAATCGCTCAAGCTCTGTCATATTAAATGGAGAGTGTCTGTGAACAGAAAGTCTTGCCACAGATTCTCAATTGGATTTAAGTCTGGACTGTGACTGGGCCATTCTAACACATTCTAACACATGAATATGCTTTGATCTAAGCCATTCCATTGTAGCTCTGGTTGTATGTTTAGGGTTATTATACTGCTGGAAGGTGATTATACTGCCCCAGTCTCAAGTCTTTTGCAGGCTTTAACAGGTTTTCTTCTAAGATTGCCCTGTATTTGGCTCCATCCATCTTCCCATCAACTCTGACCAGCTTCCTTGTCTCTGCTAAAGAAAACCATCCCCACAACATGATTCTGCCACCACCATGTGTCACAGTAAGGATGGTGTGTTCAGGATGATGTGCAGTGTTAGCTTTTCACCACACATAGCGTTTTGCTTTTAGGCCAAAAAGTTGAATTTTGGTCTCGTCTGACCAGAGCACCTTCTACCACATGTTTGCTGTGTCCCACACATGGCTTCTCACAAACTACAAACGGGATATCTGCAGCTCCTTCAGAGTAACCATGGGCCTCATTGCTGCTTTTCTGATTAATACTCTCCTTGCCCGGCCTGTCAGTTTAGGTGGACGGCAATGTCTTGGTAGGTTTGCAGTTGTGCCTTACTCTTTCCATTTTCAGGATTATGGATTGAACAGTACACTGTGAGATGTTCAAAGCTTGGGATATTTTTTTATAACCTAACCCTGCTTTAAGCTTTTCCACAACGTTATCCCTGACCTGTCTGATAAGCTCCTTGGCTGATGCTGTTTGTTCACTAAGGTTTTCTAACAGACCTCTGAGGGCTTCACAGAACAGCTGTATTTATACTGAGATTAAATTACACACAGGTGGACCTTTTTACTAATTAGGTGACTTCTGAAGGCAATTGGTTCCACTAGATTTTAGTTAGGGGTATCAGAGTAAAGGGGGCTAATTACAAATACATGCCACACTTTTCAGATATTTATTTGTAAAACATTTTGAAAACCATTTATAATTTTCCTTTCACTTCACAATTATTTGCCACTTTGTGTTGGTCTATCACATAAAATCCAAATAAAATACATCTATGTTTTTGGTTGTAACAGAAACAGAGAACATTTTGGAAAAGTTCAAAGGGTATGAATACTTTTTCAAGGCACTGTATGATCAGGAATTCCCCCAAATTTTAATTTTCATAGCAAATTACTGGGAAAGGGTTTAGATGATGACCATGTATGAAGATAAAGCCATCTGACACAATAATACAAAGTTCAAATAGGAATGTCCTTGGCTTTTAAAATGGAGAAAATGTATTATAATACAATCTGGAAATAAATTGCTATTTAAAAAAAACTTCCCAGTACTCACACTACTCATCTCTGTGCATATCAACCATTGTCTGAGCTCATTCTTCTTATAGATGGTTTTAATCAGTGATGAGTACATCTTGTGTTCTGGATCACAGACGCACCACTCTCACTACCCAGCACATGGAAGGCACTGAGCAGGCATAGCTGGTCAGTGTACCCAATCCACGCGGGCTGCCGTGTGCGCCTGGACATAAGACCTTTAATCCGCTTACAGATCTGTCCTGGAAGACACAACTGAATGACTGTCAACCAGCTGGAACTTTCTATGTTAATAAATATATAATATATGTATGTGTGTTGTATGTGTTGTGTATGTGTATGTATGTATGTATGTATATATACACACACACACTCACACATAAATATCCCCCAAAAATATATAAAAAAAAGTTTTTCTCCTCAGTTTAGGCCGATACGTATTCTTTTACATATTTTTCATAAAAAAAAAAAATCGCAGTTAGCATTTATTGATTGGTTTACGCAAAAGTTATAGCGTTTACAAAATAGGGGGTAGTTTTATGGCATTTTTATTATTTTTATTTTTTTTACTAGTAATGGTGGCGATCAGCGTTTTTTTTTTTTTTCAGTACTGCGACATTATGGCAGACAATTCGGACACTTTAGACACATTTTTGGGACCATTGTCATTTTTTTTAGCGATCAATGCTCTAAAAATGCATTGTATTACTATAAAAATGCCATTGGCAGTGAAGAGGTTAACACTTGGGGGCAGGGAAGGGGTTAAGTGTGTTCCTGGGTGTGTTCTAACTGTATGGGGGGGGGTGACCTCACTAGGGGAAATCACCGATCTTCTGTTCATACATTGTATGAACAGAAAATCAGCGTTTCCCCCGGTATAACATTATATTATAGCAAAAAGTAAAAAATCTTGATTTTTTTTTCAAAATTGTCGCTCTATTTTTGTTTATAGCACAAAAAATTAAAACCGCAGGTGATCAAATACCACCAAAAGAAAGCTCTATTTGTGGGGGAAAAAGTACGTCGCAATTGTCAGTTTTTTTTTGTTTTTGATGTCACAATGTAGAGTATAAGATTTTCTATCATCTGTGCCCAGTCTTGCCACACAGAGTTAATCCAGATCTGAGAAATCCTCTTTTAATGTTCAGTGAAAATGAACAGCCTTCCAGATAAAACCCTGCCTAAAGCAAAAGTCAGTTTTCTCTCTTTTTGCTTTGAGTGACAGGTTATTTACATATCTAGCTTAGACATGTTTATCATATGTTATGTTTATCATAACATGAGGTATAAAAAGTGAGAAATCCACCCCTCCCCCACATAACGCATCCTGGTAATATACAATGAACTTTGGATCACCTCTTGTTATGATAAACATGTCCAAGCTAGATTTGTAAATAACCTGTCACTGAAAGCAATAACAGAGAAACAGACTTTATAATTTGGCAGGTTTTTATCTGGAATTCTGTTAATTTGCACTGAACATTAAAAGAGGATTTCTCAGATCCGGATTAACTCTGTGTGGCAAGACTGGGCACAGATGATAGGAAATCTTATTCTCTACATTGTGACATAAAAAAAGTGGCCAGCCAAATGGTCCGGGGCTTAACTGGTTAAAGTGGAAATCCATGCTAAAACTAAAATCCTGCATCTATAGCCACCACGTTGTAACACTAACCTATCTAGCCCTATAAAGTAAAAATCAGTGTACATACCTTTTCTGCAGGCGATCCGACCCGATCTTCAGCAGTGGAAGCTCTGCAGAGGACATGGCCAACAACAGCTGTGAAATAAAAGGAGAGTGACGTTTCCTTATAGACTTACTATGGGGCTTCCATTGTCAGACGTGTCCTCTGCACCCGAAGCCGCAGCGGACAGCTTAGCGTGGGATCGGGTCAGATTGCCTGCAGAAAAGGTATGTACTTTAATAGGGCTAGATAGGTTAGTGTTAGAATGTTGGTGGCTATAGATGCAGGGATTTTAGCTTTAGCATGGACTTCCACTTTAAGCTGGCCATATTAGACAATTTTCTAATTCAATTTCCTGTAGATTTACCTTCAACTATGTAGTGCAGGGGCCTGCCTGATTGCATACAAATGGAAAGTGTTTCGATGTGACCTCATATTATATGGTTTTGGTAAATCTAAAGGAAAATTGTATAATAAATTTGCCAGCCTAATGCCCTTTTGACACAAAGGGTCTGATCAGGTCCACCTGCAAGTTTTTCAGATCTGATTGGACAGTCCATACAGTCTGGAACCAAGGGCTGTATGTGAAGACCGGTACAAGTACTTGGAGCCACCCCAAGGTCCCTGATCTTCATCATTGTTGCTTAGAAATGTTCTTTTTATATGGTCAGGAATTTTTTCATATGGTTTTGGGTAAATCTAAAGGAACGTTTTATACTGTATGGCCAGCCTTAACATTTTCTTTTGTTTTTTATTTTTTTTTTACGTTCTGCCTGCAAGCTGAACACAAAAAAACACATCCTATCTATGCTATCAAGCAGGGCTCTCCTACCGTTCTTTTTGTACATTGACACCTGGCCCCAGAGGAAAAAGGGTTGTCAAAATACTCAAACAGCCTCTGGATCTGATTTGATGCAGCCGCTCTGGCTGAAAATTCTCTGCCAGGTTCCTTTGATTTTTCAGGGAAGTGATGTGGGGCAGGAGGTGGCCAACAGGGCCCCCTGCTGAGCAAATGTCATATATTGTATGGCCATGATTGTTAAGCTTTGTATACACAGTACGATTGTTGGCCAACCGAGCGCCTGATTTTTGTCGAAAGGCGTGTGCCAGGATCTTGTCTTGCATACTAACGGTATGTGCTAACGTACTAACTTGTCGTGCCGCAAATGTAGTGACGTACTACGAGGAATTTCAGCTTTTGAGCGCCACCCTTTGAGCCCCCTTCTGTTAATTTCTTGTTTGGTGAACATTGATTCCGAGCATGCATATTTGTACTTTTACTTGCCAACAATCAAACCGTGTGTACGAGGCTTAGGGCCTTATGCACATTGGGTTTTAAAAAAAACGAGCTGCAAAGGTAGTTCTGACATCAGGAAAAAGCGGCGTGAAAAATGCGATTTAATCAGCGTTTTACATTGGTTTCAATGCGCGTTTAGCCACGTTGGCGATTTTTTAAAGACGTCCCTTTTCTATTTCCCACTACCAAATTACCCACAATGCCAAAGAAAATTAATAAAATATGTTAAATAACATGTGTTGGTGCCATTTTGGTTGGAGAGCGCATTTGAGAGTTTGTTGGAGTTTTTTGTGTAGTTTTTTGGAGTATTATGGATCCTGTCATTCAGAAGATAAATGATGCGATCTTGGTCACAGTGAACGGCAGTGACATGCCATAAACGGCTTAGGGGCTTAATGCAGTCATCTATATTTATAACCCGCTTTTGCTGCCGGGGGTGAAAGGGAAGGCTGCCAAGGGATAGATGAGATATTTTCGGTTGCCAGACAATAACTTCCTTTGCAACTATTTTAAATGTCAGCCGTTTGTAAACACGTCGTACCTACAGGCTGATCCCTGTGAGGAATGTATAATTGCTGCATGTAAAGATTCAAAGTTATACAATATAATATTCCCCAAAACAAAGGCATTCAGCGTGTGATGTAATCATTGATTTTACCCCTCCACCATTTGTAGACCTTCGGCATCTCATCCTGGTTGCGGTTGTGCGTTGGCTGAACAGGTGAGAGCTGGGAACCATGCTTGTTAAATAATGTGGCTTTTGTGTTTCTTAGATACATCCTCCTGTCCCCTGGGAGTTTTGGGGGTTCTGCTTATCTTTTCATCTTCCAACTACCTGATCTTCATAATCAAAATAAGGAAAAGTTTAGCTGGGACCCCAGGATCCCCTTTTAATGGTCAAAGGAAGTGTGCAGAGCCAGGAGTCACTGAGATGCTGAAGTTTTGAGTTTATTATTATTATTATTATTTACTTATTACAGGTACTTTTATAGCGCCGTCAATTTACGCAGCACTTTACATATATATTGTACATTCACATCAATCCCTGCCCTCATGGAGCCTACAATCTAAGGTCCCTAACTCACATTCATGCGTACACATACTAGGAACAATTTATACAGGAACCAATTAACCTACCAGTATGTCTTTGTGTATGTCAGAGAAAACTGGAGTACCTGGAGGAAACCTGCACAGGGAGAACATGCAAACTCCAGGTAGGTAGTGCTTTGGTTGTGATTCAAACCAATGACCGGGTGGAAGTACTAACCACTTGGCCACTGTGCTGTTTTAAGTGGAGGGAGGCTGTAAAATAGGGGCACTGAATTAAAATTCACATAGGTCGGATCAGTGAATTTTTTTTCCAGTAGAGGTCCAAATCACTTTTTTTCCGTCACATCATACACCCCCCATATCACAAACCCCAAACCCTGAAAACTTGACCTGTTGGTGTGCCTTGAGGACTGGAGTTGAAAAACACTGCCCTACAGCATTGCCCCCCCCCCCCCCACTACCACCACAATCGTGTGCTCTGCCCTCTTGACATGCACCCCCCCCCCCCCCCAAACACACAGCACTGCCCCCTTTTTTTTAAACTCAAACTCCAACTACACACACACTAGTGTCATCTTTACTCTTCTACCTTAGACAGAGAAAAGAGCGAGAGCCAGAACAATTATGGACTGAGTACAGGAGGCACAGCACAGCAGAGGGTGGGAGCTGCCAGGGTTAACTTTTAAGGTTAACTTGCAGGTGATTGGTTGCTAGGATGCAGAGCGGTCCTAGCAACCAATAATTTGCTGGTTACTTTGAAACGTTCTCCTGCACAACTCTATTGCCCTGCCTCTCGATCTCTGCTGTGATAAGGACAGCGGCGGAGGCTGGGGGAAGGAAACCGTTCCTGACCACGACGGTCCGGATGGGACAGTGGTGCAGGCTGCCATTTAGTGATGCCTCCAAATCATTGGAAGCTGTAGTAAACAAATGTTTCAAAATTATACGTGAAAAAAAAGATTAAGAAAAATGCAAGGCAAAACGCGTGTGTGCATTTTTTTGTTTCTATTTAATTTTTTTCTAATAAGTGATCATGTGACCATTGTTCAAAGTTGCATAAAGAGCTTGGATATTGGGGTAGGGACCTACATGATGGGGGGTGCGCTGGATGGGGGGTGTCAGCAGGATGCAGCCATTGAAGGACAGACAGGCTGTCACAGCCATAAAACTGACCATGCTGGGAAATATGTGCGTGTGTGTCTGGTGTGGTCAGTTTGAAATGGGAAAGCAGGTATTTCACAAAAAGGAAGCAATACAAAGAGAATAGGATACTTTCTAACCCAAGTACATGGTACAACGGGCACATATCAGGACTATGCAATGTTCGGGTAACATAAATATCCAACACATTAAATCTCCAGATGCAAATCAATGCTTTCATTGTTTATGCAGCACCTGATATTATGCAAATGATTTTATTAAGTGTCTGTGCTGTCTTGTCTTTTCGCTGGGATGAGCAGAACAACAAAAAGCGGGGAAGCGTTTCATACTACCCAGCATCCCCTGTTACATAACTAATATCTAATGGAGTGTATTGTCCTTTTCACCTTTCCTGAGAGAAGTGCTCCCACTGCTGACCACCTGCTATAATTGCTGCTTGTCATGCTGTTAACATTTGGTATCCTTAACCAACCGCAAGTATGCAAGTAAGGACTTCCTGACATTTATGCTCTTCCTACTTGTCCCAGGTCGGTGACTCACTATTGCTTTAAAGTCCTAAGATCAGCATAGAAACCAAACAGCTAGCATTTTCAAACGGAGCCCAGCTAGGTTAACCATTTAAACTGTTTGTTACCCCAACATTTCATATTCCTGACATGTCTGCTGTATAGGGTGACCACATTTCCAAACTGCCATTCAGGGACACACCCCCTCTCTCACCTCCCCCCCCCCCCAAAAAAGATGAGGGGGGTGGGGGTAATGTAGTCTCGGGGTTGATGGGAAATTTGGCGGCGAGTTATTTGTCAGGTGAATGTGCCACTTGCCACCAGATGCAGCGCCGCTTGCCACCCATAGCCTGCCACCAGATGCAGTGCTGCTGTCACTCCCTGGAGAGCAACATGTGTGGAAGGAAAGGAGTTGCGTCACTATCTGGAGAGTGAAGATCACACCAGTCGCTGCTGCTTGCCGCTGGGTGCCAGAAAAAGGAGGAGTCGCAGAGGTGGGTGGGGACAGCAGTGCTGCACTAGGCGCAGGCCTTGCTCCCAGTCTCACTGTCTGAGAGTAAATTGTCACTGGTTGCAAAATGCCAGGCAGCGCCGGCTCTAGCAACCAGTTCTGGAAATGTAGTTATTGGTTAGTTAGGGGATGGCTGTGTCCTCTATTTCATTCCGGGACATTGTATTGTCCCGGAATAAAGGTGCCCGGGACCCAGGACAGACATGTCAATTGCGGGACAGTCCTGGGCAATCCGGGACACGTGGGCACCCTACTGCTGTGCCAGGTACTTGTATGAAAAATATTCCGTTCTCTTTGTATTGCTTCCTTTATGTGAAATCCCTGGTGTTCCTGCCAGCCCCCTTGCTTTCCTATTAAAACTGACCACAATAAGTAGGAGATCACCTTTTGGTCAGTTCTCTAGCTGTGATGGGAACTCTGTATGATCTTCAATGATCAGACTTGTCCTGACACACTTTCCCTGCAAGCCATTCACTGGGAAGCTCAGTGTTCTGCTGTTTCTCCTCCCCCTGCTCTTATGTTTAGCTAAGAACAGAGGGAAGGTGATCACTTATAAAAAAAGGGGGAAGAAATATATTTAAAAAAAAAATTCAATATCTATACACATATGTTCTGCCTTTCATTTCTATTTTAAATGGAATGTTTTACAATCACTTTAAGTGTAGGAGAGTCTCCTAGATGTACAACGGGAAGTAGGAGTAAATGTCACAAAAATAGTGTCCCCATTGCTACCCCCTGTTCTAGACAACTGTAAAATGTTGTATTTCCCAGACAGTAATTTCTCTTCCACTAACATTGGCCACCAGGGAAAAGAGAAAAGCTTAGAGTCTGTTCATACCTTCATGTTCAGGGAATAAACATGAATTTTCCTCAAAGCCCATAATGCAGCTTTTAGTGTGTTGTTATTGCATTGCGATAAAATGTACTCCAAGGAGGGTCGGGGCCTACTGTGCTCTCACTCCCTGCACATACACTAGGGATTACATTTGTGGCCACCATGCCAGTCTCGCATATCACTTGTGGCTACAGCTTCAAGGAGACTCATTCTGTGCAGGCCGGCACTTCACTTGCTCTCTGAAGGAGGAAAGTGCTGGTGATCTGATGAGATGGTTCCTCCCATCGAGATGGTTCCTGTCTTGACTGCGCAGACAGAAATCACAGAACCTCCAGGGCGACGTGGAATTTGAGGTACGTGGCCAGTCGGCCTCACGTCCTTAATTCGCTCGGCCTCCTGGCTCTTTTTTTAACATCCTCCAATCCACGGGGATGTTAAAGGGGTGTTCCAGCCAAAAATGGTGTTTATTAAAAGTCAGCAGCTACAAAAAGTGTAGCTGCTGGCTTTTAATAAACACTCACTTACCTGCTCCTGCGTTCCAGCGACGCGCCGACCGGGGCTCCGCTCCTCTGCCCCCCTCCCCGGCCGGCGTCTCCATCCTGTCTGTGGGCACCCAGCCGTGACAGCCTTCGGCTTCACGGCCGGGCACCCACTGCGCATGCGCGAGCCGTACTGCGCATGCGTGCGCGGCGCGGCTCGCCGCTGATTGGAGAGGCGATCGCATGGGACCTGTCAGTGTCCCATGTGATCGCCTACAGGGAGGGGGCTGGTGTAGGCGATTAAGCTTAATCGCCTAACCAGCCCCTCGGCGGAAGCAGGAAGTGGGACAGGAAGTCCCACTCCTACTGAAGCCCCCACTCCCCCCCCAAAAAAATTACATGCCAAATGTGGCATGTATGGGGGTGAGGAGTGGGTTAAGAAGGGGTCATATTTTTGGGTGGAACACCCCTTTAAGGAATGAGCCTGGATGCTGCCCGAGGTTCGGAGATTTCCGTGGGCTTCGTCTGCGCCTGTGCAGTCAGGCACGGAACCATCTCGATAGCAGAACCATATCGACAAGACACCAGCAATACACTGATCATACGTCAGACGGAGATGAGGCACAGCGCATATAGTCAATCCAAGGAGTTACTCACCTTGCTGCATGTGCATCAGAAAGGTAAGTGCCACTTACCACGTGCAAGAGACACAGAGACCTGAGACAGCGGGTACAGCTAGGGGTCTGTGTGGGGTGAGATTTCATTGGTGCCTTACAAAGGCTGAATACCAGCTCTTTCAAATGTAAGCAATCTGGTAAGATTGCTTCAAAGGCTGCTATGCAATCTGTTACTGGACAGTCATAAGAGTGATGACACTTGTAATAATGACAGCCTCTCCAATAACATATTGTACCACTTTACAATTACTCAGCCCTATGAATTGACAGACTGTGGAAAAATAGAGTGGTATAGGGAAGGATAAATAATTTAATCTTCTACCCTGTAATCATTCTGTTTTATCGTCACAGTATTAAAAGGGTTGGATTAATCTCTGCTGGCTGACTGGTGGTCCAGAGTATTTAACCTACAGGGGGTCATTTACATCACAATGCATGTGTTTTAACACTGTGCTTTGCATTCCCTGTTCCACACCACCTCGTTCTATAACCTGTGCTGTATACTCCATATTCCACACTACTTCATTCTGTAGGCTTTACACTACGTTCTGTGTGCTGTGCTGCATGTTCCATATTCCACACCACCTTATTCTATTACCTGTGCTGTATGCTCCATATTCCACATTACTTCGTTCTGTAGGCTTTACTGTATTTCTTAGTCCACACTGTCTCATTGTGTACACTACGTTCTGTGTGCTGTGCTGCATTTTCCATATTCCACACTGCCTCATTCTTTAACCACTTGCTTACTGGGCACATAAACCTCCTTCGTGCCCAGGCGAAATTTCAGCTTCCGGCACTGCGTCGCTTTAACTGACATTTGCGCGGTCGTGCGACGTGGCTCCCAAACAAAATTGACGTCCTTTTTTCCCCACAAATAGAGCTTTATTTTGGTGGTAATTGATCATCTCTGCGGTTTTTATCTTTTCCGCTATAAACAAAAAAAGAGTGACAATTTAAAAAATATATATATATATATATATATATATATATATATATATATATATATATTTTACTTGTTGCTATAATAAATATCCAATTTTTTTTTTTAATTTTCACAGTTAAGGCCGATACGTATTTTTGGACATATTTTTGTAAAAAAAAAAAAAAAATTGCAATAAGCGACTGGTTTGCGCAAAAGTTATAGCGCCTACAAAATGGGGAACAGAATTATGATTTTTTTTTATTATGATTTTTTTTACTAGTAATGGCGCAAATCTGCGATTTATATTGCGGCGGACATATCGGACACCTTTGACACAAATTTGGGACCATTCACATTTATACAGCGATCAGTGCTATAAAAATGCACTAATTACTGTATAAATGTGACTGGCAGGGAAGGGGTTAACACTAGGGTGTGAGGCAGGGGTTAAATGTGTATCCTGGGTGTGTTCTAACTGTGTGGGGGAGAGGGGTGAATGAGGGAGGTAACTGATGCTGTGTCCCTATGTACAAGGGACACAGATCGGTCACCTCTCCTCTGACAGCACAAGGAGCTCCACGTCCCTGCTGTCACCTGCTGTGTTCCCACTGGTCGCATGTACCCGACGGACATCTTGGCCGCCAGGTACATGCATCGGCTCTTCAGCGATGCGGCGGGACAGTGTTTACCCGCGGCGCGCCGCCCAGTGGCACGCGTGGGTAATGCACTAGAAATAACGTCTAAAGATGTCCACTTGGCGCCTCAGGTTGTCATTTTGCTTGTGGGCATTGTGAAGTCTTGGATGGGGAGTGATAATTGGGTAGCGCACTGCATCCTGGGAAATGACACACATTTCCCAGGAGCATTAGAGGGAGATCAAGTCAGAATCCTAGGTTATTCCAAAGGCAGATTTTGTGGGACCGCATAGCAACAGGCATTTCCAGATGAGTAAACTTTTTTTTTTTTTTAGGTCTGAGTACAATAATGAAAAAATAAATTGGGATGGAAACTCCACTTTAATAAAGAATATTATCAGGGTATGTGTTTACATGGTCTGTTGGTTTTTGTTTAAATTGTCCACAGTCCTTGTTTTGGCAATTCAATAAAAAACTGCAGAGACCCTGATATAGTGAAGGTTGTAATGCTGGTTCTGACATTTTTGCGAAAGTGGGATTTTTGCGAAAGTGGGATTATTGGTGATCTGGTTATTTAAAAATGTGATTTTTGTGATTAAACATCCAACGGGCTTGGTCCAATGGGAAATTATGATCTTGATTGTTGTTTAAAATGTTGATTTTGCAATTCAAAATATATATTTTTTTTAATTCGGAACCATTTCATTTAATTGTGACCCACAACTGGTTACCAGATCACTTAAGTGCCCTTCAGGTTGAGCATCCCTGATTTAACCACATCAATACTGGGCACTTTCACCCCCTTCCTTCCCAGACCAATTTTCGGCCTTCAGCGCTCTCGCATTTTCAATGACAATTGCGCGGTCATGCTACACTGTATCCAAATGAAATTTTTATCATTTTGTTTACACAAATAGAGCTTTCTTTTGGTGGTATTTATTCACGACTCTGTTTTTTATTTTTGTGATATAAGCGAAAAAAGAGCGGAAATTTGGAAAAAATATTATATTTTCGTCTTTCTATTTAAAAAAAATCCAATGAAATAAAGTTTGTCATAAATTTAAGCCAAAATGTTTTTTCTTCTACATGCTTTTAGTAAAAAAAAAAAATCTGTTAGGCTCCTTACACACGGAGCGGTCCGCTCCGTGTGCCCGTCAGCTCAGCGGGGGGTCTCCGCTGAGCTGTCGGGCGGACAGGGCGGTCCCCGCACACTGTGCAGGGACCGCCCCGTCTCTCCTCCGCTCTCCCCTATGGGGAGTCGGATGGAAACGGACCGTCTGTCCGTTTGCATCCGATCCGTTTGGCCGGACGGAAGAAAAATAGGACATTCTTCCGTCCGCAAAAACGGATGCGGATCTGGCGGACGTTAGCGGATCATCATCCGTTAACGGATCCGCTCCCATAGGGGCTCATTACAAGTCCGTAAACGGACTTGTAATGAACGGATGAACGGTCCGCTAGTGTGAAAGGACCCTAAAGTGTATAATTGATTTGTGTGATTACGGACATATGTACGCAAATGATCATTGGAATATGTGATTTTACTGTTACATATGTGGGGGGCAGGTGTGGTGACATGTGTTTTGGGGACATGTTTGTTTACTTTGTGTTTTACACTGTGTGGGACACTAGACTGGTGATCAGTGAGTAAAAAGCTGAAAAAAACAGCTCATACTCACTGATCACCAGCCAGCTGCAGTGATCCACTCTCCTCTCCTCAGTAACAACTTCTGTGTGAGGGGAGGATAGCCGATCACCTAGCAACCAGCTCTTTGTTTACATCACATGACGGCTGTGATTGGACACGGCTGTCATGTGATCAGGAGGGCCAATCACAGAGCCCTCCTGCCGATTATATGATGCGCTGTGTTGGAGTGACACAAGTGCATCGGATCGCACCGCTGCGTGGGAACGCGTGCGTGCGATCCCCCTCCTTCTGAGGGACATTTCTGAACGTCCACTCAAAAGGAGAGCGCGCCCACCTGGCCGTGTATGTGCAGTTGCCGGGTGGGAAGTAGTAAAAGCCTGCTTTGTTCTTTAATTCCTCTATATTCTTTATTTGTTACTATGGAAAGTCTAGCAGATTAACCTTTCGTAAACCTAAAGGTTTAAAACTGTTTTGCGCCCTAAAAAGTGATTGTGACCAATTATAAAAATAAATATTTTCCTCTTGCAGCTGCTGTATTTGAACACGGCCTATTAGGCTGCGATGCAGGTCGCACAAAAGAAGATTTTGAAAATAAATTTTGATTTGTCACACAACAATTGTGGCAAAATTGCACCACGTTTAGGGTGCCATTAATAAATAATTGCATCGCGTTTTGCTGCGATTCTGTAATTACGTGTGGAATTGCAGCGATTCCGCCCGCAATTTAAATCAGATATGTGCGAATGGAGCCTCAGAGTTTGTATAGCGCTTTTATCTATTTTCTTAGCTATGTAGTTCTATCAAACACTTTATTCTTGCATTGCAGGTTTTGTCATTTATACATTGTGTACCTCAGAAAGTCTATAGACCTTAGGTCATGGCCTGCAGTCCCGGTACTTGGCAGAGATAACCTCTAATTATTCTTATTATTCCTTTAAAAGACCAGTAAACATCAAAACCTTTCTTTATATGAAAGCACCATTAATAGCATTCCATAGAATGTGAAAGTGGGTGTGCCTCTGTTACCACAAATGAGAAGTTTGACATTTATGAATCTTACTTTTGAAGCTTGTCTTCTCTGTTCTTTGATATTTTATGGTAAATGTGTTTTTGTTTTGTTCTTTTTTTTTTTTTTGTCCTTTTTTTTTTTTTTTTTTTTTTTTTTTTTTTTTAAGACCCCTAGCTGTGTAGAGGAAATGGCCACCCATATAATCCCTTAAAGCTTTGTTACCCCAGCACTTTATATTCCCAATATCTGCCTGCTGTACCATGTACTTGTATGAGAAGGTCATCTGTTCTCTTTGTATTGCTTTCTTTATGTGAAATCCCTGGTTTCCCTACTAGTCCCCTTGCTTTCGTATTAAAAACTGTCCACACTAAGCAGGAGAGAGCACATCGTGGTCAGTTCACTAGCTATGCTGGGAAGTCAGTGTACTCTTCTCCAATGATCAGATTTGTCCTGATGAGCTCCCACTGCACAGCTCATTGTGCTGCTGGTTCTTCCCCCAGCTCTTATGCAGCTGAGAACAGAGGGAATGTGATCACGTATAAAAAAGGCTAAAAAGGTATTTATAATGTTTTTGTTTATCTCTATGCAAAAATGTTTTGCCTTTCATTTCTATTTTAAATGGGTTTATTTTACAAGGTGATCGTTTACAATCACTTTAACCACTTGCCTACTGTGCACCTACACCCCCTTCCTGCCCAGACTAAATTTTAGCTTCCGGCACTGCGTCGCTTTAACTGACAATTGTGCGGTCGTGCGATGTGGCTCCCAAACAAAATTGACATCCTTTTTTTCCCACAAATAGAGCTTTCTATTGGTGGTATTTGATCGCCTGTGCGGTTTTAATTTTTTTGGGCTATAGACAAAAAAGACCGTAAATTTTGAAAAAAAAAAAACAATTTTTTCTTTCTCGTACATCACGGGACACAGAGCGGCATATTCATTACTATATGGGTTATATGGAGTACCTTCAGGTGTGGACACTGGCAATCTCAAACAAACAGGAAGTCCCTCCCTATATAACCCCCTCCCCTAGAGGGAGTCCCTCAGTTTTTTCGCCAGTGTCTTAGGTGTTGGTCACGGAATAGCTTTGCTCCACATCCTTGGGATTAAGGGCGGGCTAACCGGATCTGTCCAAGGAGCCTCAGTGCCAAAGTGGACAGTACCCGGGCCCCAAACCGTGGGGTTTTGCCTATAATGCTCCTCTTTGGAGGGCTGGACCCTGGGCCCAGGACTTGGAGTTTGTAAAGACCATAAGTTCCTGTTTGCCAGGGTGCTATATAGGTCCAGGACAGTGGGTACCTTCATAGGACCCCAGGGCCTGAAGGTCTACTACGCTACCCACGGAGATGGGAGAAGATTGGACCGTTTTGCAAAACGTCCTGCGGCATGGAGCAGGTAAGAGGGGAGCCTGCGGGACTTGGTTCGACAGCAGGCTCTCCAGGGGAGATCTTAAGGGGGGTAGCCTGAGTATGCTCTGCATTGGCACCATGGTCACTATGTCTGATAGACAGGATGCCCTGAAATGTTTCCCCCCATAACTTGATCCCCCTACCTATCTATGTATGTTTGCTAGCTACCTGCTGCTCGCTGGTTGAAGATCTTTTAAAAAAAAAAAAAAAAAAAAAAAGATCTGTCTCTAGGCTAAATGGACTCCTTAGGGGCCTGTGTTAGCCTTACCTTGCCGGGATTCAAATCTGCCGCCTGATGCGTCCTCCAACCTGCATTCCTGGGCTCCAGAGTGCGTCTCCTCCTGGGCTCTCCTCCCCCGACAGTCGCGCGCGCGCGCATGCATATAGAAAATTTTCGCGCCGTTCGGGAGGGGGGGGGGGCGGGGAGTGTGACTGCAGTGTAGAGTGGGCGTGCCTTTAATTGCTGTTATACACAGCAGGCGCGTTCTTAGCTCAGTTCAGAGCTGAGCTGGAGAGAGAGGACGTAGAGCTGGCAGCACAGTGACTCCCGGTGGTGAGAAGGGGTACTACATGCTGGAGTCAGCTCCAATACTTTTTGTTAAGCCAAAATCCCCTTGGCAACAGGTTGAATGCTGGCAAACATGTTGGGGGTGGGGCTGTATGTGGTGAATAATATATAAAAGAAAACATACTGAGCCCCACCGGTTTTGGGGCATTAGTGATCCTATTGTCCCCTAAACCTTATTTTTTTGTACTCCTGGCTATAACAGTCTGTTGTTGTAAGCGGAGTCCTTCGGTTTTGTATTATGGCTTCCAAGGGTTCAGGATCAAAACACAAAAAAAATAAAAATAAATAAAAATAAAGAGAAAAGGCAAAGACAAAGGGGTTCCTCCTCTGGTTCTGATAATATGCCAATACTTTCCCCACAGGTTATTCCTATAGGGGTCACCCTGGATAAGCCATTAAGGGGGTCTGGTGCTGAGGCTGGCCCAGGTCGGCCCAACCCTGTGTTATCACAGAGGAGATGCTAGCCGTCACCCTAGGGGGGCTAGAGAAAAGAGGTTAACAGCTATGATCGCTGGCTCTTTTTCTGGCAAGAAGCGGACTAGATCCCCATCGCCAAAAGGGACAGAACCTAGAGGATCTACCACTGTAGAATCGTTTTCAGCCTCCCAGGCGGAGAGTCTGTGGGTCCAGTCTTTGACAGACATGGTCCGCTTGGCATTCAATTTGCCATTTCCAGAGCCTCAGGTTCCTGCGGTATCCTCTTTGGGTTCTTTTAAAAGCGCCTTTAAGCAACGCAGCTTTTCTGGCCCATCCTCTGTTAGAGGAATTGGTTTTTCCAGGATTGGGACGACCGGACAGAATTTTTTCTGCCGCCTAAAGCTGACGAGAGGGTAGCTGGCAGCTGGCAGAGTGCACGTCTGCCAGGAAATATTTGTGCTGGCAGGCACTCTTTCCCCTGACCAAGTGCTCTTTAAAGGGGGCCCGGATGGCTCAGTTGGTAGAGCATCGGACTTTTGATCTGAGGGTCCAGGGTTCAGGTCCCGGTTCGGGCACTGCTTTTCAACTACCCGTGAGGTCCTTGAGGCCGCATCTCCCGGAAAGCGCCCGATCTCGTCTGATCTCGGAGGCTAAGCAGGGTAGGGCCTGGTTAGTGCCTGGATGGGAGACCACCTGGAAGGTTTTCTGTTATTTACCCTATGGAAAAGACATTTTTCTAAAGAAAGGGGGCGCTCCCAACGGTGGACGCAGCCATCTCGTGGGTGAATAAATCATTAACTGGCCTAAGGGGAAACATACAAATGTTTAAGGTCCCGGTCGATAAACGTTTAGAGACACTTTTTCCAGCATCCCTGGCTACAGCCAGCAGTGGCTACAATTGGAGTTTTTTTCAGGCATTAAGGAACCAGACAAAACAGATGCTTAGACATCCCTGCCCGATAGGCAGAGGAGTTATTGGATATTCCCAGAGCTCTGTGCTTTGCGGTAGAGGCTATAAAAAGACTCCATCCAGCAGGCGTCTCGTTGTCACTATTTTTAGTGCATATGAGAAGGCTCTTTTGGTTGAAGAACTGGGCGGCCGAGCCCCATGTAAAAGACTGCTGGCAGGTTTGCCCTTCCATGGAAAGATCTGGATAAATACATTCAGACTGTTTCAAGTGGCAAAAGTACCCTTTTACCAGTCAAAGGAAGTTCCGGGGTCCTGCGTTTAAAAGAGCAGCTCCCCCCGGTTCCAGGGCCCTCAAATTTCAGGCAGTACGGTCCTCCTGCGCGATCAAACTTTTAATAATGGATCGCAAGGACAGGCCTCTGGGGATCGGTCCCCGACAGAGGGGGTCCGATCATCTGTGGCCGCAGGCTACAGATTAGAATTTCTAAAATTTCCTCCACAAGGAAGGCCTCAATGCGGGCAGCATTGGATCACCTGCTTTACCAGGGCATAATGGTAGAGGTACCAGCCCAAGAACAGGGGCTAGGTTTCTATTCCAATCTGTTTGTCATACCAAGGCTCATCGGCAATATCAGACCAATTTTGGACCTAAAAGGTTTAAATGCTTACCTAAGGGTTCGCTCTTTCCGGATAGAATCCGTTTGGCCAGCAGCCGCCACACTCCAGAAGGATCGGGCTTCTATAGACATAAAGGAGGGTTACCTTCATGTACCAGGTCTTTCAGCCACATCAAATATTTTTGTTTTTACGCTTCGCAGTGATACAGCGTCACTTCCATTTTGTGGCGCCCCCCTTCGGGCTGGCTACGGCCCCCGGGTATTCACAAAGGTCCTGGCTCCTATTCTAGTCAGTCCAAAGGATCCAAGGGATCTCGGTCCTAGCATACCTGGACGACCTCTTAATCATAAGATCACTCGCTTCCTTGGTGGAATGCGTAGTAGCCCTCATGGTTCAGTACCTCGAGAGGTTCGGCTGAGTCCTAAACCGGGGAAAGATCAGCATTTCAACCTACAAAGCAGTTGGAATATCTCGGCACGAGATTAGACACAGAACAGAAGATGGATGTTCCTGCCCCTGGTAAAGGTCGAGGCTATCAAGAGATTGATTCAGTTGGTTCTAAGCAAAAAAGAGCCAACTATTCGCCTATGTATGCGATGGCCATGTTCGAGGCAATACCACACGCTTCCACGCTCGTGTCCTACAGGCAGCAATTCTAGCAGCTTGGTTCTGCCCAGTGGTCTGGAAGGCTGGAGAGCGGTCTTGAACAAGTTCACTCGCCAAGGAACTTGGGCAGAGACGGAGAGGCAGCTGCCCATCAAGGTCTGGGAGTTCTGAGCGGCTCAGCTAGCCCTCCTGGCATAGACATCCAGATTACAGGGGTCCTCGGTGAGAAGTCATTCAGACAAGGCCACAGCGGTGGCATATAGGTGAACCACCAAGGGGGAACCAAGAGTCAAGCCACTCAGAGTGAGAGGAGCTTGGTTTTTCGGTGGGCAGAGGTTTATGTACCCTGCATATCGGCGACATTCATTCCCGAGGTGGACAACCTGCAGGCGTACTTCCTAAGTCGCCAAACCCTGTCGCCGGGGGAGTGGTCTCTGCATCCACAAGTTTTTTCAGACAATCTGCCAGAAGTGGGGAGTGCCAGACGTGGAGGTCATGGCATCAGGATTCAACAAGAAGCTAGACAGGTTCATGTCTCGAACGAGGGACCCTATGGCCTGCGGAACCGATGTGTTGGTTTGCCCTTGGCATCAATCATAACTTCTATATGCATTTCCCCCACTGCAGTTACTACCCCGCCTGCGGCGCAGGATCATACCACAGGCTGGTTATCCTGGTAGCCCCAGCTTGGTACCGGAGGGCATGGTACTCACTAGTCCTGAAATTGGCAGCGGGAGGCCCTTGGACTCTTCCTCTAGGGCCAGACCTACTCTCACAAGGCCCGATCCTCCACCCTGCATTACGGCGTCTAAATTTGACGGCCTGGCGGCTGAATCCCTGATTCTCAGGGGTAGAGGTCTGTCTAGGCAGGTAATCCCTACCCTCATTGAGGCTAGAAAGCCGGCCTCCAGGGTAATTTTGTTACAGGGTTTGGAGGGCCTACGTAGGCTGGTGTGAGGCTAAGAGATGGGTTTCCCGCAAGTATACCATTGATAGAGTATTACGTTTCCTCCAGCTAGGAGTGGATAAAGGCCTGGCATTAAGCACGATCTAGGGACAGATTTCAGCCTTATCAGTGTGATTTCAGAGGCGCTGGCCGCCCACTCGCTGGTTAAGATCTTCGTACAGGGAGTCTTACGTGTTAATCCTCCGGTCAAATCACCACTTTGTCCATGGGACTTAAATCTTGTTCTGTCAACTCTACAGAAACAACCCCTTGAGCCGTTGGCTGAGGTACCTTGGTTTTACTGACTAGAAAGTCGGTATTTCTGATCACCATAGTTTTGGCCAGGAGAGTATCGGAATTGGCAGCCTTATCTTGTAAGGAACCATATCTCATTTTACATAAGGATAGGGCGGGGTTCCGTCCTCATTCTTCCTTTCTACCAAAGGTTATATCCAGTTTCCACCTGAACCAGGATGTGGTACTTCCATCCTTCTTCCAAAACCCACCTCTAGAAAGGAGGGGTTGCTGCATACGTTGGATATTGTCAGGGCCATAAAGGCCTATCTTAAAGCTACAGAGAAGGTTCGGAAAACAGATGTGGTGTTCGTTTTACCGGAAGGGCACAAGATGGGTCAGGCAGCTGCTTGATCCACCATCGCAAGATGGATTAAACAATTAATCGTTCAGGCCTGCGGTTTGAAGAGGTTGCCTCCTCCTTTGTCGGCAAAGGCCCATTCTACCAGGGCCATGGGCACCTCCTGGGCAGCACATCATCATCAGATCTCTATGGCTCGAATATGCAAGGCAGCAACATGGTCGTCAGTCCACATGTTTACAAAATTTTATCAAATGGACGTAAGAAGGAATGCGGATACAGCCTTTGGGCAGTCAGTACTACAGGCCGCGATTCAAGCTCCTCAGGATCTGAGGGGGCTCCCTTGATTTGATTTGAGATTTACATTTCTCGTTTAAGTTGGATTTACTAGTATTTGAGTATACCTCTAAATTAAATCCTTCTTTGGAAGATGTCTCCCTCCCCTCATTAAAGCATTGCTTTCGGACATCCCATATAGTAATGAATATGCCGCTCTGTGTCCCGTGATGTACGAGAAAGAAAAAGGGATTTTTAAATACAGCTTACCTGTAAAATCCTTTTCTTGGAGTACATCACGGGACACAGAGCTCCCACCCCTCTTTTTGGGAACATTTTGGGAGGCATACTGCTTGCTACAAAACTGAGGGACTCCCTCTAGGGGAGGGGGTTATATAGGGAGGGACTTCCTGTTTGTTTGAGATTGCCAGTGTCCACACCTGAAGGTACTCCATATAACCCATATAGTAATGAATATGCCGCTCTGTGTCCCGTGATGTACTCCAAGAAAAGGATTTTACAGGTAAGCTGTATTTAAAAATCCCTTTATCTCAGTTTAGGCTGATATGTATTCTTCTACATATTTTTGGTTAAAAAAAACACAATAACCGTATAGTGACTGGTTTGCGCAAAAGTTATATTGCCTTCAAAATAGGGGACATAATTATGATTTTTTTTTACTAGGAATGGCAGCGATCTGTGATTTTTTTTTTTGGGACTGCGACATTATAGCGGACACATCAGACACTTTTGACACATTTTTGGGACCATTCACATTCATACAGTGAACAGTGCTATAAATATGCATTGATTACTGTATAAATGTGACTGTCAGGGAAGGGGTTAACCACTAGGGGGCGGGGAAGAGGTTAAATGTGTAGCCTAGTGAGTATTCTAACTGTAGGGGGAGGGGGGTGACTGGGGGAGGTGACCGATCTGTGTCCCAATGTACAAGGGACACAGCATCGGTCTCCTCCCTGACAGGACGTGGAGCTCTGTGTTTTTAATTCTGTGATTCTGAAATCTTTAATGCAAGTAAACCAAGGAAATCTAAAACTAAAGAAAAAGTAGTTCTGAATTTGCTGCAACTTCAATAGCTGCATGCATGCAGGTCAAAGATTCAGAAAGTACTGACATGAGGGGGCCAATCTGGTTTTAGGAGGCGATGGAAGATACTGTATATTTTTTAGCAAGGTTTTCCTTTAAGGCCAGTTTTTCTTTAAGTCCATGCTGGCTACCTTTTAACCATGGCGGTTTTAGGAGATTAGATCAAGATTTTTTAAAGTCTTGAACCTTCATAACTACTACTACCTTCAACCTTAGATGATGGCAGCAACTTATTGAGGGGAGAAGAAAAAAGATCAATGCATTTTGCATTGTGAGAAAGGAATAGGCCGATGCCAAAAGCTATAGGCGTTCCTACTGATTAAGCTCTGTGGGTGGGGTAATGTACGTTGTAGGTATTCGGCTTGGATGGAGCCCAGACTAAGGCTGTTTTCACTTTCCATACACAGGGTTTTGTTGTGATGTGCGGCTTTTGGGACAATTCTTTGTTCGCAAAGGCATAGACCGAGTTAGGGAGTTTGTTTTACCAGGAGTATTGTATTATGTTAGCTTTGTCCTCTATAGCAGAATTGTGTATTGGGTCTTACTGATATGGCCAGAATTTCAATAGCTCATTCTACTCTGAGCTATAAATAAAGACCTACACATGGTGTGAAACGCGTCGCTGTTTTTCCTTCCTTTGTCAAATATGAATAGGCTATTGGATTTTATTTTGTTATTCAAGAAACTAATATAGATGGCTTCAACGATGTGCGGCCGTCCAGTACTGTTCTTTCTCTCTCTATTTATTGCAGAGCCTGCACATGTAAGTTCGTAATAGGGTGTGTGCTTTAGAGGTTCCTGAGTTTGGAGCGGCAATTTCTCTTCATTGAGTCCCCCTTTAAGCCACATTAGCCGAGTTTTAATCTGAATTTGACTTTGTTTGCTCCAGATATTAATGCAGTAAGTGGTATATTTTCCCCAGAGTTGTTTCTACGTCTTATCGAGGACATTGCCACTTTCAGCAATCTTCTAGCACAGCCCGTGGGTCCTTCCCGGATTCTGAGCTCTAAACTAGTAAAACATCAAAGTCACTTGATGGAGAAATCAACAGATGAGATGTTTGTTATTCTTATTTGATCAGCCGGGGGAATCCCTGAGGAAAAGGCACTCTGTTTAGAGAGAGTTGGGAGGAATACCATACTGAAGTGTGTAAGATTGTGACCTTCTTAATGCTAGTTGCCCAGCTGTCTGACTGAATGCCTTGAGTCAGAGACCCAGAGCAAGTATGTAGCCAGTGAAGTTAGATCTCCTGATCTGTGTACTAGGAATTAAAGCTTTTACATCTGCTTGACAGATCGACAATTGGTATTTTCAAAAAGAGATTTTCACCTTATTATCTCAGCGTTATAGGTTTACTTAAAATGTAATGTGTAGTCTTCTTCTTGGTGTTTTTAGATTAGCATATAACGGTAATGAACCATCAGTGTGTGTTTAGAGTTTTATAAACCTTGCTTACATATACACTCATCGACCACTTTATTAGGTACACCTTGCTACTACCGGGTTGGACATTTTGCATTCAGAACTGCCTTAATTCTTTGTGTCATAGCTTCAACAAGGTGTTGGAAACATTCCTCAGGCGGCGTACACACGAGGGGATATGTCCGCTGAAAACGGTCCGATGGACCGTTTCAGCAGACATCTCCGCTCGTGTGTATGGGCTAGCGGACAGATTTCTCCACCCGACAGATTTCAAAGCAAGCTTTGAAATCTATCCGGTGGGAATCTGTCCGCCCGACATGTCTGCTGGTTAGTACACTTACCAGCAGACATGTCGGCCCCCACCGCCGCCGCGCCGCTGCCGAATGGATTCGGCGCATGCGCGGAAGTGTTTTACTTCCTGGTGCGGTGACGTGGCGGTGACGCGGCGGCGTCAACGTCACCGCCGCGTCACCCCCACGTCACCGCGTCGTCCGGCGGCGGGGAATTTGATCCGATGGTGTGTACACGCCATCGGATCAAACTCCCGATCGGACATATCCGATGGAAATGGTCCGCGGACCGTTTTCATCGGATATGTCCGATCGTCTGTACGCCGCCTCAGAGATTTTGGTCCATAATGACTTGATGGCATTACACGGTTGCTTCAGATTTGTTGGCTGTATATCCAGGATGCAAATCTCTCATTCCACCACTTCCCAAAGGTGGTCTATTGGATGAGATCTGGTGACTGCGGGGGCCATTTGAGTACAGAGACCTCATTGTCATGTTCAAGAAACCAGCGGTGAGATGATTTGAACTTTGCGACATGGTGCATTATCCTGCTGGAAGGAGCCATCAGAAGAAGGGTACGCTGTAGTCATAAAGTAATGGACATGGTCAACAACAATACTCAGGTAGGCCGTGGTGTTTAACCACTTAGCAACCACCTGCCGAAAAATAACGGCGGCAAGGTGGTTGCTTAACTCTGGGATCACGTTATATAACGTGATTCCAGAGTCGCGCTCCCGCGCGCCCCCTGGGGCGCGCACACGGGAATGTCCGTGACCGCCGGGTCCAGAGGACCCGGCGGGTCACGAATCACGGTAAATCGCCGCTGATAGCGGCGGTTTACCACGTGATCGCGCCGTCCAATGACGGCGCGATCAGATGTAAACAGACCGGCGTCATTTGATGACGCCGGTTCCTCCCTCCTCTCTCTGTACCGATCGGTACAGTGTGAGAGGAGAGGGGAGGGAGCGGATGGCAGCGCCAGTGCTGCGGGATGGATCTGTGACAAATGTAGTCACAGATCCATCCATCCATCCCTCCCTGCTCAGCCATCCCTGCTGCACATACTCTGCAATGCTGGGCAATACTCTGGGGGGGGGGGCAATACTCTGGGGGGGGGCAATACTCTGGGGGGGGGGCAATACTCTGGGGGGGGGCAATACTCTGGGGGGGGGGCAATACTCTGGGGGGGGGCAATACTCTGGGGGGGGGGGGCAATACTCTGGGGGGGGCAATACTCTGGGCATACTCTGGGCAATACTCTGGGCATACTCTGGGGCAATACTCTGGGCATATACTCCGCAATACTCTGGGCATATACTCCGCAATACTCTGGGCATATACTCCGCAATACTCTGGGCATATACTCCGCAATACTCTGGGCATATACTCCGCAATACTCTGGGCATATACTCCGCAATACTCTGGGCATATACTCCGCAATACTCTGGGCATATACTCCGCAATACTCTGGGCATATACTCCGCAATACTCTGGGCATATACTCCGCAATACTCTGGGCATATACTCCGCAATACTCTGGGCATATACTCCGCAATACTCTGGGCATATACTCCGCAATACTCTGGGCATATACTCCGCAATACTCTGGGCATATACTCCGCAATACTCTGGGCATATACTCCGCAATACTCTGGGCATATACTCCGCAATACTCTGGGCATATACTCCGCAATACTCTGGGCATATACTCCGCAATACTCTGGGCATATACTCCGCAATACTCTGGCATATACTCCGCATATACTCTGGGCTCTCCGCAATACTCTGGGCATACTCTGCAATACTCTGGGCATATACTCCGCAATACTCTGGGCATATACTCCGCAATACTCTGGGCATATACTCCGCAATACTCTGGGCATACTCTGCAATACTCTGGCATACTCTGCATACTCTGGGCTCTCCGCAATACTCTGGCATACTCCGCATACTCTGGGCTCTCCGCAATACTCTGGGCATACTCTGCAATACTCTGGGCATACTCTGCAATACTCTGGGCATACTCTGCAATACTCTGGGCATACTCTGCAATACTCTGGGCATACTCTGCAATACTCTGGCATACTCTGCATACTCTGGGCTCCGCAATACTCTGGGCATACTCCGCAATACTCTGGGCATACTCCGCAATACTCTGGGCATACAGCGCCCCTGTCCCCGTGAGCTCGCATGCAGAAGCGAACGCATACGCAAGTCCCGCCCACATATGAAAACGGTGTTCAAACCACACATGTGAGGTATCGCTGCGAACGTTAGAGCGAGAGCAATAATTTTGGCCCTAGACCTCTTCTCCAACTAAAATGATGTAACCAGTAAAAATATTTAAAGCGTCACCTATGGGGATTTTTAAGTCGCAAAGTTTGGCGCCATTCCATGTGGCCACGCTGTGTAAAAGTCCCACACATGGGGTATCGCCATACTCGGGAGGAATAGCAGAATGTGTTTTTGGGGTGTAATTTGTGGTATGCATATGCTGTGTGTGAGAAATAACCCGCTAATATGAAAATTTTGTGGAAAGAAAATAAAAATGAAAAAAATCTTGATTTTGCAAAGAATTGTGGGAAAAATTACAACTTCAAAAAACTCACCAGGCCTCTTTCTAAATACCTTGGAATGTCTTCTTTCCAAAAAGGGGTCATTTGGGGGGTATTTGTACTTTTCTGGCATGTTAGGGTCTCAAGAAATGAGAAGAGGATGTCAGTACATCAGGTGTGATCAAATTGATCTAATTTAATTGGTACCATAGCTTTTAGACCCTATAACTTTCACCCAGACTAAATAATATCTAATTTTTTTTTTGTTTTGTTACCAAAGATATGTAGCAGTATACATTTTAGGCCAAATTTATGAAGAAAAATTACTTTTTTGCTAAATTTTATAATAGAAATGAAGAAAAATTCATTTTTTTACAAAATTTTCGTTCTTTTTTCATTTATAGTGAAAAAAATAAAAACCGCAGAGGTGATAAAATACCACCAAAAGAAAGCTCTATTTGTGGGAAAAAAAGGACAAAAATTTCATTTGGTTATAGTGTTGTATGACTGAGTTATTGTCATTCAAAATGTGAGAGCACCGAAAGCTGAAAATTGGTCTGGTTATTAAGTGGGTTTAAGTGCCCAGTAGTCAAGTGGTTAAATGATGCTCAGTTGGTACTAAGGGGCCCAAAGTGTGCCAAGAAAATATTTCCCACAACGATACACCACAAGCCTGAACCATTGATACAAGGCAAGATGGATACATGCTTTCATGTTGTTTATGCCAAATTCTGACCCTACCATCTGAATGTTGCAGCTGAAATCGAGACTCTTCAGACCAGGCAATGTTTTTCCAATTGTCCAATTTTGTAGCCTTTGTCACCCAAAGTTTGTGACATTTCATCATGGATCTGCTTCGCACTTTTCCCTTGAAGAAACAGGAACTTGATTATGGTCTTCTTACTCTTCCAAATTGAATCTTTCTGGATGTGCTGCAATGTTCAATTTGGTTCTGAAAAAGAAAGCCAAGTTAAAATCATGGGTAGTTGATTTTTGCACCATTGAATATAGACAAATTGGACAATACACCCTGTAATTTAGAGATTCCTCACTCAATTTTTTCTGGGTAAGGCTCAATACTTATCAGCATCCACTTGTATGACATCATTTTGGCCTAGACCCAAAACCTGGGAAAGGTTAACACCTTTAATGTGTTAAGTAAATGTAATATATCTTCCTAACTATTTACTAACGCTAGCAGCATAAGTGATTAAGTAAATGTAATATATCTTCCTAACTGAAAGAGTTTAGTTCCACTTTAACGCTAGCAGCATAAGGATTGACCGGCCCCAAAACGTAATTTTTTTGAATTGAAAGAGTTTAGTTCCACTTCGGTACGGCACCACTGCTGCCACAACTGACCGGCCGATATCCATCTCTTCGTCCAAAGACGTCATTTTTTTGAAGATGGATATCTCGGTAACGGCAGCGGTAGCTGCTGCCACAACCGAGATATCCATCTCTTCGTGGGGCGCCGCTCTGTTGCTGGCTGTCCCACGCCCTCCGCCGCTTACCGTAGCCGTCGGTAGCGGCGAGGAGGCGATCGGTCCCTCAGTCCTGTCCCCATGCTGGCTGTCCGGGGATGCGACTGAGGGAAAAAATGTCCCTCATTTCCGCCGTCCCCATACCTCTGCTGGGCGGAAGTGACGTCAAAACGTCATTTAATTTCCGCCCAGCCTCTTAAAGAGACATTTAATTTGTTTACATTTTGACTTTTTTTTCTTTTTTTTTTTGCATTTAAGCCTGAATATGAGATCTGAGGTCTTTTTGACCCCAGATCTCATATTTAAGAGGACCTGTCATGCTTTTTTCTATTATAAGGGATGTTTACATTCCTTGTAATAGGAATAAAAGTGATAATTTTTTTTTTTTTTTTTTCAGTGTTAAACATTATAAAATAAATAGAAATAAAAACGAAAACCCAAAAAAATTTTTTTTAAAGTGCCCCGTCCCGACGAGCTCGCGCGCAGAAACAAACGCATACGCGAGTAGCGCCCGCATATGAAAACGGTGTTCAAACCACACAAGTGAGGTATCGCCGCGATCGTTAGAGCGAGAGCAATAATTCTAGCCCTAGACCTCCTCTGCATCTCAAAAAATGCAACCTGTAGAATTTTTTAAACGTCGCCTATCGAGATTTTTAAGGGTAAAAGTTTGACGCCATGCCACGAGCGGGCGCAATTTTTAAGCGTGACATGTTGGGTATCATTTTACTCGGCGTAACATTATCTTTCACAATATATAAAAAAATTGGGCCAAATTTATTGTTGTCTTATTTTTTAATTCAAGAAAGTGAATTTTTTCCAAAAAAAGTGCGCTTGTAAGACCGCTGCGCAAATACGGTGTGAGAAAAAGTATTGCAATGACCGCCATTTTATTCTCTAGGGTGTTAGAAAAAAAAAATATATAATGTTTGGGGGTTTTAAATAATTTTCTAGCAAAAAAAACTGTTTTAGTCTCGTAAGCACCGAATCTGAAAAACAGGCTCGGGGCTGAAGTGGTTAAACGTAATCCACAAACATTTGTCATCATACAAGGGACTGCACAGGGAGGCACCAAGAGCATCAAAACAGAATTACAAATAGTTTTGCAACTGGAAAATGTGTGGGAACAGGTCAATTTCACAATCTTTGTACATTAGGAGACTTTAACATTGTATTTAAATCCCTCAATAAAACCCGTAGTGGCCTTCTAAGTGTCGTTTTATGTAAATCAATAACTGTGCAATGCCCAGAGGATCTAGTAGAGTCTTTCTAGAAGTCATTTGATCATTTTTCAGAAGTGTCTGGCACCTCTGCATAAAAAGACACCTAGATTTCAGGCATTTTTCTCCGCCTGTGCGACAATGTGCTAAATCGACGCCACCTTGATAGATAATTAACACATTGCATGATTCAGGCCCTGCTAATTGCTTGCTGTCAGTTATCGGTTTCGGGATGTGATAGAAGCCTTGGTGTGTCTTGGCTGTGCAGTTCTATTCCGTGGATATCGTAGCATGCTTTGATGCTTTTTAGAGTCTTTAATTTTCCCAACACGATGATATGATGGCTGCAATTAGTGATCCATTAACTAAACAATCATGGTGGAGATATACTGTTCCATGCACAGATTTAAACCTTTCTGTGGGCCTAGTATTGATGAAGGACCAAAGTGACCATTTCCTCTAACTCCTGAACTGGTTTGCAGTAAAAGTATTTTGTCCTGATGCTAATTGCTTGGATGTCAGTTTGATCCACCAAAGAAAAGTACGAAGGGGCAGAGCTGTGGGTGCAGGCGTCTCTGAACAGTATAGAAAACCAGTAGTTAAAGTCTATGGGTGACCATGTAACTTTTTGTACAGTCAAATTTAGATTTAGACTCGGTTCACACTGCCGCAACTTGGGATTCGACTCATGAGAGCCCAAGTCGCATGACATGTGAAATTCCATGATAGTCAATGAGAGCTTGCACTACTGAAGCCACCCTGACTTTAGAAAAGGTTACTGTACTACTTCAAGACGACTTCTAAACCCTCTAAAATATTTCCTTAAAAAAAAACCCTGCAAGAGAAAGCTGTGAGCTAGTATGCATAGCGTTTAGTAAATGATCGGCGTTAGAAGCAACACGCCTGTGCCCGATGTCTATGTAGACATCGGTGCCAGTATTTTCTGCAAATATCTCCTAAACCTTTTAGGTTTGGGAGATATTTGTTGCACCTACAGGTATGCCTTAATCTAGGCTTACCTTGTAGGTTAAAGTGGTTGTAATGGGTTTACAACCAGTTCAGAAGTCGCCTCCAAATCGTGTCCTTATCTATATTGATGTGTTTGGATCCGATATTACAGAAAGATTACCTAGGGCGGTGCATGGCATCTTCCTGTATGCTGTTATCTCTTCATACCTGCTTAAAACAAAGTTGCATCAAAGTAGTACTCAAGTCGCCAGCAGATGTCCCCTGTCAAGTCACTCGACTTTTAGGTCGCAGTAGTGTGAACCGAGCCTTACCAAACCATGTAAAATGAGGACTTGTCTAATCTGTCCAATTGGTTTGTATCCATTTGGGCAGTTAAAATCTATATATCTCTCTATCTCATGTTTGGAGGGTCCAAGTAATTTTCTAGCAAAAAAAATATTGATTTTAACTTGTAAACAACAAGTGTCAAAAAAGGCT
Source organism: Rana kukunoris (assembly GCA_029574335.1). Lineage (NCBI taxonomy): Eukaryota > Metazoa > Chordata > Amphibia > Anura > Ranidae > Rana > Rana kukunoris. The sequence goes on from CM056057.1 coordinate 163,763,836, forward strand.
TAGGTCTTTAAATGGTTAGCATGCCCTCATTTACAGACCAAAGTGCATACCTTTGATCTAAAAGAAAGAAATTATACAATGTTTCTTTTTATCTCTCAGTGCTGAGCAATGTTGATAAACATTTGAAGGTTCATATGTAGGGGACTTACTGTAGTTGTACTTTATAATTAATTAATTAATTAAATGAATGCCAATGAATTAAATGCCAGCATGGAGTTTTTTAGACCACAATTATTAATTGGATGTAAAGCACAAATACCCCACATATAGAATTCTCATTATGTAAAATACTTAGTCAAGAAATAAAACCAAGACTATTTCCCAAGTATTGGCCAACTATTTAAACATTATTATCATTATTCTATATATGGATTATTTGTGATTTATGTGTAATAGATAATTGTGTTCTAATAAACTCCAGTCTGGCATTTAAATGCTGGGTATGTCCACATGTAAAAAACAACGTTTTCCAACTTCATCATTAAAACGACGTTGCCCACACACGATCGTGAAAAAATAAATGCTCTAGCAAAGCGCGGTGACGTACAACGCGTACGATGGCACTATAAAGGGATAGTTCCATTCGGATGGCGCCACCCTAGGGGCTGATTTAGCTGATTTTGTGTTCGTAAAAGACGATTCCCCATTTTCTGTTTGTTACAGCGTTATGAATGTGCTATCTCTATTACGAATGCTAGTTTTATTTGTTTACAAACTTTTTTTTATTGAGAATAAATGGTGGTACAAATCCATATAATGAATACATATACAAAAAAGATGGATAAAACAAATGAGAAGTCAGTCTGTGAACATACATTAATACAGCTTTTACAGGCCACAGTTGTATATATGGTTTAACAGGGAAAATGAAGACGGGGGTAATGATGTCTTGGGTAGAAATCCAACAATAACAACTAGCCTAATGCTGTCATAGGGGGATTAGATGGGGTTAAAGTACAGAGAGGAGTGGTCGAACCAAGGAGACCATTTATTGTTATAAATATGATTGGTATTCTGTAGGGTATGAAAGATTTTTTCCATCAAACTTATGCTGTTGATTCTCGATTTAAGTGGTGCTAATGGTAACAATGGTGATTTCCAGTGGAAAGCTATTAGCCAGTGTATAGCAACACATATAGTGTGAATCAATCTCATGTGAGATGTGGATAGGCCCGTAATTGGGGAAAAAAGCAGGCAATTGTGTAGTGTCAGGGTAATGGTGTTATTAGAGATTTTGGAGGCAAATTTTTCTAGCTGTGACCAAATACCCTTAACTTTATCACAATACCAAAAAATGTGAGGGAACGAGCCTAAAGAGTTGCAATCTCTAAAGCAGGACGGGGAGGCCGTAGGGAAGATAGAGTGGAGTTTGATTGGTGTATAGTACCATCTTACAAAAAGCTTCAGGGCAGTCTCTTTAATGGAGATGGACTTACAGGGAGTGCAGAATTATTAGGCAAATTAGTATTTTGACCACATCATCCTCTTTATGCATGTTGTCTTACTCCAAGCTGTATAGGCTTGAAAGCCTACTACCAATTAAGCATATTAGGTGATGTGCATCTCTGTAATGAGAAGGGGTGTGGTCTAATGACAACACCCTATATCAGGTGTGCATAATTATTAGGCAACTTCCTTTCCTTTGGCAAAATGGGTCAAAAGAAGGACTTGACAGGCTCAGAAAAGTCAAAAATAGTGAGATATCTTGCAGAGGGATGCAGCACACTTAAAATTGCAAAGCTTCTGAATCGTGATCATCGAACAATCAAGCGTTTCATTCAAAATAGTCAACAGGGTCGCAAGAAGCGTGTGGAAAAACCAAGGCGCAAAATAACTGCCCATGAACTGAGAAAAGTCAAGCGTGCAGCTGCCAAGATGCCACTTGCCACCAGTTTGGCCATATTTCAGAGCTGCAACATCACTGGAGTGCCCAAAAGCACAAGGTGTGCAATACTCAGAGACATGGCCAAGGTAAGAAAGGCTGAAAGACGACCACCTCTGAACAAGACACACAAGCTGAAACGTCAAGACTGGGCCAAGAAATATCTCAAGACTGATTTTTCTAAGGTTTTATGGACTGATGAAATGAGAGTGAGTCTTGATGGGCCAGATGGATGGGCCCGTGTCTGGATTGGTAAAGGGCAGAGAGCTCCAGTCCGACTCAGACGTCAGCAAGGTGGAGGTGGAGTACTGGTTTGGGCTGGTATCATCAAAGATGAGCTTGTGGGGCCTTTTCGGGTTGAGGATGGAGTCAAGCTCAACTCCCAGTCCTACTGCCAGTTTCTGGAAGACACCTTCTTCAAGCAGTGGTACAGGAAGAAGTCTGCATCCTTCAAGAAAAACATGATTTTCATGCAGGACAATGCTCCATCACACGCGTCCAAGTACTCCACAGCGTGGCTGGCAAGAAAGGGTATAAAAGAAGAAAAACTAATGACATGGCCTCCTTGTTCACCTGATCTGAACCCCATTGAGAACCTGTGGTCCATCATCAAATGTGAGATTTACAAGGATGGGAAACAGGACACTACTCTGAACAGTGTCTGGGAGGCTGTGGTTGCTGCTGCACGCAATGTGGATGGTGAACAGATCAAAACACTGACAGAATCCATGGATGGCAGGCTGCATGAGTGTCCTTGCAAAGAAAGGTGGCTATATTGGTCACTGATTTGTTTTTGTTTTGTTTTTGAATGTCAGAAATGTATATTTGTGAATGTTGAGATGTTATATTGGTTTCACTGGTAAAAATAAATAATTGAAATGGGTATATATTTGTTTTTTGTTAAGTTGTCTAATAATTATGCACAGTAATAGTCACCTGCACACACAGATATCCCCCTAAAATAGCTAAAACTAAAAACAAACTAAAAACTACTTCCAAAAATATTCGGCTTTGATATTAATGAGTTTTTTGGGTTCATTGAGAACATGGTTGTTGTTCAATAATAAAATTAATCCTCAAAAATACAACTTGCCTAATAATTCTGCACTCCCTGTAGTGCACTTGTGTAAATTATTTATGCAATTGTCCCAATGAATCGTAGAATATGTGAAGTTTTCTTCTTGTTCCCATTTAAGCATGTAAGGAAGTTTATTTAAGTCTGTGTTATTAATTAGGTTAGAGTAAAGTTCTGAAATGAAACGAACGCTAGTTTTACCAGAATGAACATCTCATAACTTGCTTGTGAGCATGCGCGGGTTTTTCACGTAGTTTAAGCCTACACACGATCATTTTTTACAACCCGAAAAACAACATAATTTAAAACGTTAAAAAATGCAGCATGTTCGATTTTTTTTTTACGGTTTTCAGAACCCGAAAAATGATGCCCACACACGATCGTTTTAAATTATATTTTTTTTTAAAACGTCGTTTTTTATATGCCGAAAAACGATCGTGTGTACGCGTCATTAAAGTATAACTAAAGACACATTTTTTTTCCAGTTTTGGATGGAGTGAAGATGGATTAGAACCCCTGTCTGTTTTTTTTTTATTGTTGCCTCTGCCCCTGTTAGGGAGATTCACCGTCTGTTTGTTCTGTTTACCATTATTGTTGAAAGTAAAAGAAAATCCCACATTTTGGGTTGTCCCCAGAAAAGTAATAGAAGAGAAATCTTCCAATTGGGACACTAGTTCTGGTGACCTGGGGGTCCTCAAGAAATTCTCTTAATTTGCAGGAATTGTTTTGGCTATGGGACAGGAAGTGAGCGGAAATCTGTGCAACAAGACAGATGGCAAAATAAATTTGATAGGGGTTATAACCCTTGTTTGCTCTACCCAAAAATATATACATTTTTGCCTATAGTTCTACTTTAACAGTTATGGAAACCATTGTTGGCATTTGCATGGCATCTGCATATTTCTAATAACCAAACAGCAGCATTGCAAATGGTCAGAATCTTGGATTTTATTTTTAAAGTGAACAAGAGGGATAATAAGAAACCGGGCTCTTTAAAAATAAAATAAAACAACCGATCTTCCCTTCTTAGTTGTACTTCTTGGCATCTTAAAATTTGGCTTTCTAATATAGCATTCAACTTTTTCAGGGTATGTTTTGATTTTATCTAGGGCACAAGGACAGGCTCTCATGGTGCTGCAAAGAAACGAAGGGTTGCCTTTAATGTTTGACACAAGTTTTCTAGGAGGCCATGCACTTCTTGGTGGTTCAAGTGCGGTTTTCTTCCTGGCAGCAGTGTGTAGCATTTAAGTGAAGTAGATCTGAAGCCTCTCCACTTAGTTCATTTCTCTAAACACTGGGAATGAGCGCTTTTGGCTGCATGCTGGAAGAATGAGTCTCACCATCCAAGACAACAAGAGCACCTTCTATGCTTAAGCTGGCCACAAACAGAGCAAATTTTGTCCATTTCATTCCTAGTCTGGAAAATTGTCGGATGAACAGCATCTGCATCCAATCAGATGCAGCCCCTGTCTTGGTATTTTGACAGCTGCCAGGCTGCCTGTCGAAATACAATAAGCGCAGTGGGAGATTTGGGCACCAGCCCTGTTTGGTGTGGATGGAGGGATCTGATTCATTTTTTCCTTCAGCCTATATGTGTATGGGCAGCTTTAGGATGGCATTTATGGCCTAATAGGAACAAAAAATTGGAACGATAAAAGGCTTACATTAATTAAAGAGAACCTGCTACCATTGGGCATCTGCATTCTTCTTCTTTCCTGAATGTTTACAATATTGTTTTATTTCAAAGCTTTCAAAACAAGACATCCCTGACCTCTTTAGGTGCGTGTGATGTAAATAATTGAATTATCAAAGATCAAGATCAAAATATCACAACAAAGACTCTAAAGTCATGTTTGGGTTCACACTTGTGCGATGCGGGAAACCCTGCGATTACTGTGCTGGTTCTCACATCGCACCTGAATCGCTGGGGGTTCACACTGACATCTGCGATCTGCTGCGGGTGTCAATGTAAAGTTAAAGACACCCCCAAGTCGGTTTTTGCAGATCGCAATGTGAACTGTGAAATGGTACAGGAATCAGATTGCATGGGTGTGAACACCCGTGTGATCTGATTTCAGTGTGGACCAAAAAAAGGGTCCTGCACCATTTTGGTGTGAATGTGATGCAGTGTATGGCTGAATTTGCATCGCACAGACATTGCATGTGCACAGCAATGCGGTGCGAATCACATGTGATGTCTGTGATTGCACCAGTGTGAACCCAGCCCTAGTGTGTTTGTAACATTTCACTGTCTGTGTTGTAAATATTTCAATTTGTAAAGCTTCACTTTTTTTATAAAAATAAATAAACAATTCATGCTTGTCCGGTACTGTGCAATAGTAGTGCACAGAGTAGCCCGGATCCTCTTCTTTTGGGTTCCCTCACTGGTGCTTCTGGCTCCTCCTCCCCCACCATAGAAAGCTGCTTTTCACAGAGGCACTTGTGCTGGCTCATTCCTGAACCTTGCTGCCTGTGTCTATAGACACAGACTGCATGTCTCGGCTTCCTCATTAAAGGATTTGATTGACAGCAGTGGGAGCCAATTGCTCCCACTACTATTAATCTGCCCAGTGAAGAGGGAGAGAGCATCTGGATGAAGATCAGGCTTAGGCAAGTATAAGGGAGGACTGGACACACAAGTTTTGTTTTACCTTAATGCAGAGAATGCATTAAGGTAAAAAAAGATTAAGCCTTTAGAACCACTTTAGTGAAATATAAACTTTTTTTATGGTGTTTTTTTTTTGTACTATAAACCTGTATACGTCACATGTGGCCTGTAGCAATTTTATCACATTTACGTCTATGGCTGCTCTGTGACTCATATTGCAGTCCACACTCATCCGCTTCTGAAAATCTTTCATTCAATATGTGATATTTTGAAGGTTAGGGACAAGTTCTTGAGATTTTACACCTCTAAATCACAGTAAAGGTGTGGGCTCTATATATACCTCGCCCTGTGTGTGTGTGATAACGCCCTGTGTTTGTAGCTTTACACCCTAATTGTTACACAAACTCTGTGCCGCAGGTCTTGTCTGTGTCATGGAAGCCATATTTGCTCATCTATGGCCAGGACAGGTTGAGGAAACAAGCTTATTTATGCTAACTGATCTGGGATATTCATGAAATATGGGTATTTTTTAGCTCCCAAAGACAAAAAAAATATTTTTCACAATGTTCAGGTAAAGAAATAATCCTTAGCGACCAGCTACCCTGACAAAGGGCCTTGGCAGGAAGAAGATTGTTATTAAAGGAGTTGTAAAGGAAAACATTTTTTTGCTGAAATGACTGTTTACAGGGTATAGAGACATAATAGTTAACTGATTCCTTTTAAAAATAGATAAAAATCAATCATATAATGTGCCTGCCGTTTCAGTTTTGTTTTTCATCTAGTTTCATGCTTCTGTGAAGGACAGAGACACAGAGCCAATACAGGGCAGTGTTTGTTTTTAAAATGAAACTGATTGGTTCTGAGGAAAAAAGAGAGGTATCCCCAAAGAAACGGGACTTTGAAGGCCAGGCTCAGATAAAAAAGTTTTTATTATATGGACCAATCAACATAAAAATAAAAATAAAAAAAGAGATATTTGTTAGAAAAGTGACCTGTAAGGTCCAACTGCCCTTGCACAGCACTCACCGAGTGGTGTGTAGGTATGGAACATTAGGGGTAGGAAAAGTGCACCCAGTGAAAAAATAGAGAAGAAATACAGTTCATTGACAGCACAGTGTATGATACAACATATTAAAAAGTACAATCTCCGAGGGACAGTGGAGAGTGCCCGACGCGTTTCTGGTCTCTTGAATTAGCAGAGGACCATCATCAGGAGCCAGAGAGTTGTACCGCATAAAATTCACAATCTAAAAAATAGCAGAGACAACATACAGGGACATATGATCAAACATAATATTCATATGATTAGTCTGCATCTTACAAGAAGTTTCCATTAGACTTTTCATGTCATTCTAGTAAACCACCTACCGCTGAATTTGCGTAAGCGGGGGTCCCTTGTTGAGGGAACAGTGGTCACGAATGGGTTCAGGGTGTGTCACTAAGGGGTACAGCCTTTTCCGTATATAATCGCAGTCTTGAATAGGTAAAAAGGAGTGGGGCAGGGCTTAATGATTTATTTTTTTATGCACTGCATAAATAGGTAGATATGTAGCAAGAACTCTAGGTCATATATAGTACGTTTAACTGGCATTTAAATATAGTCATGATCTCCAAATATTTACCCGATATTGGGAGGGGTTGGGTTTATTTCAAACACCCCCTGAGATCCTGTATAATTTGTTTGCAGTTGATCCACCTGGATCACAGAGACGGAGCCTATGGGAGGAGAGTATGCATTGATGTACCATTATAAGACATACCCCAATAATGGTACATCAATGCATACTCTCCGCAAATTCAGCGGTAGTGACGTCATCGCTGCTCCGGCCAGTCACAGCGCTGGAGCAGCGATACCCGGAAGTCACTCCGGGTGTCATCGCGGCGACGGAGGAGGTGACCAAGGACCACTGCGGGGGCTTTGATCTCAGGTAAGTAATTCATAATGAGCTAGTATGCTATGCATACTAGCTCATTATGTTTTTGTCTTGCAGGGTGTTTTTTTTATTTTTTAGAGAGGGTTTACTTTTTTTTAAAAGCTTGTAAGAGGATTTTTCTGACTGTCCTATGAGACTGTAAGACCCCTGTGTCTGGTCAGCGCTGATTGGCCCTGAGCTGATCACATGTATCCTTCCAAGCAATACTCTCTAGCAATACACCCAAAACTGAGCATGTGCAGCCTGACTCTGTAGACCCTGTTATCAGAATATTATAAGGGGACAGTGGAAGCAGCGTTTTTTTAGCTTTTTTTTTATATGGATCCGAACGCTGGCCCATTGCTATAGACCCAATGAATAGTAACAAGGCTTCATGCACAAGGCCATACTGTACAGTGTGCAGATCCCATGTAATGGCTTACCCAGGACCCACAGCTGCCGCATACAGCCGCTCATTCAGATGAGGAGGCTACACATGTTCTGCACACACATGGATGTATGCTTTGAACGCAGATGGTGTGCACTTGTAGCATACGTCCCTGTGGAAGCACATAATCAGTATAGCCATGTCTTCTAATTTATCTCAGCTGTGGGTGCAAGGAGAGCGATAACACAGGTTCTGTACCCTGCAGGGCTATGCGCATGAAGCCTAAAAAGTGTGCAGACATTTTTATTAGGCCACTACCCCACTGCTAGGCAAGCCCGTTACCGGGAAAGTGGTATTCTCCGTTAGTGGGAAACGGATGTGAAAGCTGTGTGATCCAGGATCCAAGAAAAGTAAATGCCTATTGTGTGGTGACAGATAAAGATAATCAGTTTTATAAACGACATGAGAACATGTTCTTTTCCACGCAAATAAATGTGGCTTTTAGCCATCTCTTATCGGCTTTGTGACCAAGAATGCAATTTTTCTGAATCCTGTTCTAGAATCTTAGGAACATTTTTCTTTGCCAAATTGAAGTCTACAACCATAACAAAACCAAAAACTTTCTGAAGGGTTCACCAAATAATGGCGGTTGTGGAGAATACTTATTTCAAATTAGTTCTAGGTGGAGTTAGATGGGCTTAGTCACCGGCTGCCACCTTTAAGGTGATTCCAGACGTGGTTCCCATAATCGGTTCTTGTCCATCCTGAAGCTTTGGCTGTTCCTGGCATCATTAGGGTGTTCATCATGTCCCTGATGAAGTCACGTGACGTAACGCGTAGGGCAGTGGTTCGCAACCTCACTAGTCCCGTGACCCCTTGATAACATTTTCCAAGTTGTGGAGACCCCTAACAGTAAAATTATTTTCGTAGCGTAGGGTTGTCAGCATCCAAGGGAAGACAAGTAATTTTCACCCCCAAACCCATGGACATTTTGCACTCCATGAATACTTTACACTCGTACAATATTAAAACCCCTATGGTACATTTTAGGATGTACAACTCTTTCTCTTTGTCCTCCTTTATTTTTCTTTTTATCTCTCTTTATTAAAAAAAAAAAAAAAATTTCATCCCGCTCTTTTCCTCTATATTCCATGTATTCTCTATTTTTATTACTTCTCTTGTTTCTTGGTGGGGGGGGGGAGTAGGATGAGTGGCAATGCTGGCAGGGAATTGGGATAAGTGGAAATGCTGGGGGGAGTTCTGATCAGTCTGGCTGGGAGAGCGGTGCGGGCTTCAGGAACAGCCCAGGATGTGGGGACCCCTGGCAAATCATCATTTGACCCCCGTCCCCCATGTTGAGAACCACTGGCGTAGGGCATGGCCAGAGATATCGCCTACCGGAAGTCATGTGAGGAGCGTCTAACGCCGTTGTTTTACCTTACTGTGCTTTTTAAATGTCTTTGTAAACATCCACTCGTCTTGAATAAATTATCGCTTGTTTTAATGTACTTCACCATGGGAGGCAATGTTATTTTATTTCTTATGTGAACCAGAGTCTTGGGTTGTGATAGTTTTTTTTTGAATGTTCTCTTTTTTTTTTTAAATTAATTCTCTTTATTTCATTATCTTTCATATAAAAACAGATCACATACAAAAATTTTATTTATACAAAAACATTTTTCCTTCCCCGCATACTGTAATCTTAGATTTGACCCCTGGTGGCTACTCCTTTTCTCCTTCTCTCCCTGCCCCCCCCTCCTCCCTCCCCCCCCCCCCCCTCCTCCCTCCCCCTCCCTCCCATCCTGAATTTCCTATTAGCTCCTTGGGCTTTCATTCCTGATATCCTATTTCAAGTGACCACGGTTTCCAAATTTTATCGAATTCCTTGATGTTTCCCCTTTTAATATAGACAGTTTTCTCCTTCCATATTGTTTCTGGGTTGTGATAGTTAGAAAAACATAGTCTGGAGATTGGATTTACTTATTTCCTGCATGTGTCCTAGAGGCTGATCATTCACATTATAGAGTCTGTAGTTTGGAGCCTGGAAGTTTGATGGAAGCCAATCATATTTTGGCTTTCATTTTCACATACTGCCAAGAGAGTATAGAAGGGAGAATCTGATTGGTGGTTACCCTCAGACGTATTGGTATGTGAGGCCTGAGGTGTCTTACTGCAGTACTGTGGGATTCTTCTGTAGGAAGTTGCACACTGTTTTTGACAGAAAGAAAGAGAACATCTATATAAGAGATTCTCTATATAAGGTCCGTCGAACTTCCGACAAAAAAAGTCAGATGGAGGCTACACACGGCAGGACTTTCCGATATAAAAAAAGCCTGTCTGACTTCTTTTCTCGGAAAGTCCGGAAACGTGTGTACGAGGCTTAAAGGCCATTTATTAACTACCTAGAGGTGAGAGTTCTGTGAGCATTGAACAGTTGTGTTAAAGGAGTTCTCTAAGCTAAAACTTTTAACCCCCGCTGTGCCCGGGCTGTAAAACTATACAAAATAAACTTTCACTTACCTGCCTACGATCTCCCGTTATTCCGATATCGCCGCCCGTGCACCGGTCCCTGTCAGCTTCCTCTTCCTGCGGGTCGGTGACTCATCCTGCGCTCAGCCTATCAGCGGCAGCAGCAATGTCCCGCCGCGACCGCTGATAGGCTGAGCGCAGGATGAGTCACCGACCCGCAGGAAGAGGAAGCTGACAGGGACCGGTGCACGGGCGGCGATATCTGAATAACGGGAGATCGTAGGCAGGTAAGTGAAAGTTTATTTTGTATAGTTTTACAGCCCGGGCACAGCGGGGGTTAAAAGTTTTAGCTTGGAGAACTCTTTTAAGGCATGGAATTTCTTTTTTGGATGGAAGTTTTATTAACAAGGACTTTCTTCTTCCACTGACACTTGGGCTATTGTTTTGGATTCAGTTTATTGAGTTAGCAATCGCACTTTATTATTACTTGATTTATTATTTCACAGATATTTGGACATTTGCTTTTGAATTACTTATTATTGGTTTTTATTTTTTTATCGCATTGTGACTATTGAGGAACTGCACATATCACCATTCATTTCAGTTGTTACTGTGTGCATTGTGAACACTTTAGATTTTCAGCAATCTTCATTGTATTTGGTCACATCACAATATATTTATTTTAATCTATTTTCTGGTAGTACGGGGGGTTATGCTTATAAACATCAGGGTGTTCCCACTCTTCCTGCTGCAGTCATCATAATTAAAACTTAAAGAGATTGTAAAGGTAAAAAAAAAACATCTCCATACTTACCTGCTTTGTGCAAACAGAATTGCACAGAATGGCTCTGAACCTCCTCTTCTCGGGTCCCCTGCCAGTGCTCCTGGCTCTTTTCTGTCCAGTGCCCACATAGGAAGTCCCGTTCCATGGGGGCACTCATGTGTGCTCACTTACAGGCCCTATTGCTGCGTCCATTGACACAGCCACGCCGCAGCTCGTCACTGGCTTTGATTGACAACAATGGGAGCCAACCCAAATAGCAAGGATAACTTGCCGCAAATTTGTGGCAGTGTTGAATTGTAAGTCTTTTCAACTTGTTGCGTGTTTTTACTTGCAAGTTGTAAACTTGGAGAGCACTTGAAACACAATTTCTAGTCAACACTTTTCCAATTTGTAGCAAATTTGCTTGGCAAGTCTCTAGCAAGAGCAAAGTTTCAGTGCGGAGTCTACAGCAAGAGCTCTACAAGTGACAGTGACCCCTGTGGTGGGAGGACTATTGCACAACATAACTTAACCTGAACTTGCAGCAGACTTGCAGACTGTTTGCTAAGAAAGTACATCTGGAGTCATGCAATGCGGACTTGCTGCAATTGTGCAACAAATTTGTGTAGCAATAAGTAAGTCTAGCAATAGCTTAGCAAGTCATTTTAAAAATGTGCAACTTAATTGCTTGCTATCTGTGAATGGCTCCCGGTGCCACAGCAAATCCAAGGGAGATTTGGAAGTGAGGGGGAGAGAAGAGCTGCACATGTGCACAGTGCTGGGTTGAATGAGGGCTCAGGTAAGTAAAGGGGAGGGGGGCGGAAGTAAGGTGGATGCTGATGCATAAACATTTTTAACTCAATGCAAAGAATGCATTAAGTGGTTGCAAACCCCACTTTTTGACTTTTACCTACAGGTAAGCCTATAATAAGGCTTACCTGTAGGTAGAAAGAATATCTCCTAAACCTGTACGGTTTAGGAGATATTCCCCTCGCAATGCGCCGCTGATTGCAGCGGCGCATGCGCAGGGGGGAATCCATGGCGAAAGGACCGGGAGCCGCCGGACCTTGCCGATTTGAAATCTCCCACGCGCACGGGACATCATCGCCGCTCCAGCCAATCACAGCGCTGGAGCGGCGATACCCGAAAGACACGCCGAGTCAAGATGACATCTCGCTTGGCGTGGACCAGGTAAGTTCTACACACCTCGTTCAGAGGTAAGTATTTCATAATGAGCTAGTATGCGGTGCATACTAGCTCATTATGGCTTTTGCCTTGCAGGTTTAAAAAAACAAACAAAAAAAATGTATATGCGGTTTACAACCGCTTTAAGGTAAAAAAATGTTTTAGGTTTTTAAATCACTTTAACCGCTTCAGCCCCGAGATGATTTTACCTCCCTCCTAACCAGAGCACTTTTTACAATTTGGCACTGACTCGCTTTAGCTGACAATTGGACAAATAGAGCTTTCTTTTGGTGGTATTTGATCACCTATGCGCTATAACCAAAAAAGAAGCAACAATTTAAAATATATATATATATATTTGCTATAATAAATATCCCCAAAATATTTTTAAAAAACACATTTCTTCATCAGTTTAGGTCAATATATATTCCTCTACATCATTTTGGTAAAAGGAAATCGCAATAAGCGTATATTGGTTTGTGTAAAAGTTATAGCGTCTACATACTTCAGTGCAGAGGGGAGCCCCTCTGTGGTTACTGTACAGATGGGTAGTCACTCTGCCTGGCACTTGGCAGATTGTTCCCATCAATATAGTAGCTCAGGTTACCACAGTTATTTAACAGCTTCCACAGTAGCCGATCAGTTGTCTCTTATGCTGGCCCAATGTAGGTATACAAAATATATCATGCCTTGAGTTCAATTTTGACAGTATCCTTCACCGGAGGGTGTTGGTGAAAATTACCCGAGTAGATACACACAGTGGAACCTGCACACACGCTTGGGAAGGCTAGAAGCCACGTCAGCTAAACAAAGACAGGAGACTCAGGCCGCCCTGCGCAAACATTGCAGGAACACCTGTACAAGCTGAGACTATTGCATTCACATTGAATGTTTCTGTGCTGTCCTGGGGTGACCACACTGTAAGGAGCTTTCATTTTCACATACTGACAAGAGAGTATAGAAGGGAGAATCTGATTGGTGGTTACCCTTAGACATATTGGTATGTGAGGCCTGAGATTTCTTACTGCAGTACTGTGGGATTCTTCTGTAGGAAGTTGCACACTGTTTTCTGTTCTCTGAATGGCATACAAGTTCTATTTATTTATTTCAGGTACTTGTATAGCGCTGTCAATTTACACAGCACTTTACATATAGATTGTACATTCAAATCAGTCCCTACCCTCAAGGAGCTTGCAATCTAAGGTCCCTAACACACATTCATACATATACTAGTGCCAATTTAGACAGGATTCAATTAACCTACCAGCATGACTTTAGAGTGGGAGGAAACTGGAGTACCCAGGGGAAACCCACGCAGGCACAGGGAGAACATGCAAACTCCAGGCAGAGGGTGTCGTGGTTGGGATTTGAACCAGAAACCCTTTTTGCTGCTAGGTGAAAGTGCAAACCACTACACCACTGTGCTGCCCAAGTTCTAAGTGCACCATCACCTTGCTTTATTTGATCATCTAGTAGTCAGATGTGTGTCGTGATGAGCCAAGATGTCTAATTTGTGTGCAGATGGTATGCATTATATGAGCTCTCTACACTGTCCTTTTTACTTGAACAGCTAAAAAAAAACAATTAATAATAATAAAAGAAAATTCTACCCCTCGAAAGGTTAAATTAAAGAGTCAAAGAAAATAAAAGCTGCTATAACACCAAAAGTCTCTGCCAAATTGTATATTGTGTTCCCCAGGGGATCAAGTAAAGAAGCATGTTTCTGTGGCCTGTTGCTGAGCTAAAGGGGTGATAGCTCCTCCCCCCCTTTCTCCCCACTGCTGTCCGAAGACGCTGCTATCAAGGAGACAGATAACGAGGGCTGATTGACAGCGCTGGCTCTCACTGGAGACGTCATTTGACACAGCAGGGGGTGGGGGTCAGCTCTGTGTACAACATAAGCACTAGAAGAGATCATTTAGCACGGTGGGGATGTGTGATCTCTCTGCTGGTGCCATGTATGTTTAAAGCGGTTGTAAACCGCATATACATTTTTTTTTTTTTAAACCTGCAAGGCAAAAGACAAAATGAGCTAGTATGCACCTGCATACTAGCTCATTATGAAATACTTACCTCTGAACGAGAAGAAGAGAACTTACCTGGCCCACGCCGAGCGAGATGTCATCTTGACTCAGCGTGTCTTCCGGGTATCGCCGCTCTCCGGCGTGCGCGCAGGAGATTTCAAATCGGTCCGGCGGATGCCGGTCCTTTTCGCTGTGGATTCCCCCCTGCGCAGGCTTACCTGTAGGTAAAATTTAAAAAGTGGGGTTTACAACCACTTTAAGCAGGCGGTAGATAGATCATACAGCCCCGCAGCACTGAATGATCCTTTAACATTGTGATTGATCAGTCAGCACTAGCAAGGTGGGTTGACACACTACAGAAAACACATTTTTACAGAGAAAAGTTGCAGTGGCTATAGTGTGCCATGGGAACACACACAAATTGGGCTGCAGCCTGGGATGCAGCTACAGCCAGCATAGATAGAAATACAAATTGCTACTACAGATCAAAACTGGACCATGTGCTATATGTTATTGGTTCCCTGGGAATTCAACCAGGATTGTTGTGTGTTCTGGTGATGGTTCTTCTTTAATTGAGACATTCTTAATTGGTTCTAATCAGTGATCTACATGTCTCTGCCATCACAAGCTGTAGTAATGGTTTTCTGAAGATCGGAAATGTTTTTTTTACCACTTAAGGTCCCATTCATGCCGATATACGTCGGCAGAATGGCACGGCCTGGGACAATCGTGTACCTGTACGTGTCTCTTTAAGCCCAGCCTTGGGGTCGCACACACACACGCGACCCGGTCCGAAGCTCCGTGACCGTGCCCGCGGACCCGATCGCTGTTGGTATCCCGCAATCGGTCACCGGAGCTAAAGAACGGGGAGAGGTGTGTGTTCTTCACAGTGGCACTGTCATTGATCGTTTGTTCCCTGATATAGGGAAAGACGATCAATGACGTGACACATCTAGCCCCGCCCCCCTACAGTTAGAAACACATATGAGGTCACACCTAACCCCTTCAGCACCCCCTAGTGGTTAAATCACAAACTGCAATTGTCATTTTCACAGTAAACAATGCATTTTTATAGCACTTTTTGCTGTGAAAATGACAATGGTCCCAAAAATGTCTCAAAATTGTCCGATGTGTCCGCCATAATGTCGCAGTCACGAAAAAAAATCGCTTATCGCCGCCATTAGTAGTAAAAAAAAAATTTTTTTTTATAAAAATGCAATAAAACTATCCCCGATTTTGTAAACGTTATAAATTTTGCGCAAACCAATTGATAAACGTTTATTGCGATTTTTTTTTTTCTTTTTTGGTAGAAGAATAAGTATCGGCCTAAACTGAGGGGGAAAAAAAAACACCTTTTTTTTTTAGATGTATATATGGGATGTGTCTTTATGAACGTCACTTGAACATGGACAAACCACCTATTCGGCTAGGAAAAAAACATGCAGAAAAATACATACTAACAAAGTTTATCTCTGACCTGCCTAATCAGATCTTTCAACTAGGTGACGTTATTTCATATAATGGTGTGTGTGGCATGGTAATTGGTCTATTACACAGGGATCATAGCATTTATTTTCTAAGTCCTGCAATTTTCTCTGATCCAGGGAATTGATCTTCTAATTGACGTTTTGTTGCTTAGTGCCGGTGACCTCCTCTGGTGGGTTGCAACGTAAGGCAGTGTTGGACTGGATCAGTTAGCAAAGGGTTAACATCCAACTGTGTATAAAATAACCGGCCCCGAAAAAGGACCTCCTCCCCTCCACTTACACGTGAATAGATTAATGCTGTCTGAGGTTCCTGCATAGCAACACACAGAAGCCTTAAAGGTTGTCATGGTTTCATTGATCCCTCATGATACTGAGAGGTATAAACAAGGTATATACAAGTGCCTAGGCCCTAGGCTGATGTACATAAGCCAAGGGTGCCTCCTGGTGTTCAAATGTGCATTAATCACACCTTCCTCTGCTAATTTGCTCTTCACAAATCCAAATCCATGATTATAGTTATGTATTATTAGTTATTTACAGTATATCATTTAATACATCAATCACATCAGTGTCTGCTGCAGAAGCACAGACAATCCAATGTTCCCTTCCGTGGTTGTAGGCACACGCTCGAAGACGAATTGAGGTAGACACCAATTGGTCCTTTAGAGACGCACCATGCACGGTACATTTTGGCTGTCCAGTCAATCCCAGACGACTGTGTGTGTAATATGAGGGCTTACATGCTCTATCCAATCATTTTGTACTCTTATCAGGAAGGCTTTTGCACTACATAGTTACTGCTGGTAGACCTTAAGACAGGAGTGTCAAACTGTTTCATCGTGGTTGCCCGGTTGTATCTGTAAGGCCGCGTACACACGATCAAATCTATCTGCTGGAAACGGTCTGACAGACCGTTTCAGCAGACAGATTTGATCGTGTGTATGGGCAAACAGACGGATTTGGCCAGCCGACAGATTTCAAAGCATGCTTTGAAATCTGTCGGCTGGGAACCCATCGGACCGATATGTCTGCTGGTTAGTACGCTAACCAGCAGACATATCTGCTCGCACATGCGTCGAATGGATTCGACGCATGCGCGGAAGTGTTTTACTTCCTGGTGCGGTGACGTGGCGGCGTCAACGTCACCGCCACGTCAGCGCGCTGTCTGTCCGACCGATTTGAACAGATATATTTGCTCGTGTGTACGGGGCCTAAGACTAAATAAGTTTATCCAGGGCTTTTTTTTTTATTCAGAGAATAGGTGCAGGAACTAAATAATGCTTCCCTGAGGAACATCTAACAGTGGGTGTGGCCAGATTGTACTAACATCGGGAGGATCTTAAAGGGGAAATGGATGCCAGGAGTGCGGTATGTGCAGAGTTCAGGGATGCCCTATGCCCAGGGTGCAGTTTTAGGGGAGCCCTATGCACAGCGTGCAGAGTTCAGGGGTGTGCTACGTACAGAGTGCAGCTTACCACATGATACCCCCTATCCCACACTGCTCCTGTATCTCCCTTGTCTGCGTCATGATGCAGGGCAGGCAGAAATCTATGAGAGTCGCCAAGAGGAGAGCTGTCCTTGTAAACACAGAAGCCTTTTGCGCTTACAAGAGTGACGGTAGGGAGCAATTTCTGCCACCTTCCAGCTTTAAAAAAAGCCTTGGGTGCGAGAGCCACATGAAATGACCTGGCTTAGTCTTGCGAGCCTTGTGTTTTGACATGTGTGCCTAAAGGGCTCCATGACACCATCTACGTTGAGCATATGAAAGCAGATTCAACACTACGACAAAAGAACTCTATCTCTCCATCACTCTGACGGTAATGCAGCTGGAAGGTGTCACAAATCGTAATGCTTTGGCGATGCAGCCCTTCTAATGCCGCGTACACACGATCACTTTATGTGATGAAAAAAAAAAAAAAGTTTTCTGTGAAGTAAAAAAACTACGTTTTTGAAACTTCACTTTTCAAAGACGATGTTGCCTACACACCATCGTTTTTTTACAATGCTCTAGCAAAGCGAGGTTACGTTCACCACTCTTTTCCATTGAAGCTCGCTTCATAACTAGCTTCTGGGCATGCGCGGGTTGAAAAACGTCGTTTTAAACAACGTTTTTTGCTAAACACGGTGACTTTTTGTGAAACAAAAAACGACGTTTTGAAAAACGACACATAAAAAAAAGAAGCATGCTTCAATTTTTTTTTGTCGTTTTTTACAAGACATAAAACGACGTTTTCCCCTACACACGGTCAATGAAATTGACGTTTTGAAAAACGTCATTTTTTTTTCATCACATAAAGTGATCGTGTGTACGCGGCATTAGACTGGGAAATCTCAGCAGAATCACTGTGCCTACACGAGAGGGTGAAAACGCCTAGCACATTACCAACACCACGCCCCCTTCCTAAGGAGTATGTCCCCCAAAATGCACCATTCATAGATGCCGTCCTCCGTAGACATAGTTGTAATGATCCTTTTTTCAGGAAGCCAATAGCAGGAAGTCAATTTGTAATATTTTACATTGAGCCCAATCTTTGCTTCAAGAGCCTGAACAGGCATTATGAAACAAGACTGGCACTGTATAAAATGTTTACAGTGATCCTACGTGTCGACAAGTTGGGGCGCTAAAGTTGGTTAATGAATTTAAAGTCCCTGAAAAACACCCAGGACAGATTCAACCTGAGCAGCACAGGATGTTACTGTTCCCATGTTCTTGGTTGATTTCCAGAGACTCTTGGGTCTGCATGAAGACTGTATGTTCGGATTTTTCTATACATTTTCAGACTTACATTTATCAAGTCATTTTGTCCAGCCGGTTGGGTGCCATGGGGAATAAAGGCAAGATACTTTTAATAAACAAGGAGACGTTCTCCATATGGCAGTTTTCTGTCATTCCCCATCTTCTCCCCGGTGACTGGTACACGTGTCTTTCTCCGCGTGTTCCTGAACGAAGCCACGTGAAAGGATGCTCTGAAGGTCGCCAGGCTGCGTGTGCTCTCTCTGCCCCCCCCTTCGTCCTTTGTTGTTTGCAGCAATGAAAGCTGAATGCAGGCATACATGATTGTCTGTGTTTAGATGCACTTCTTTTCCTGAGCTCCGCATCTATCATTAAAGGGAACCTGTCCCTCGTGTCGGAGGAGAGCCCAGCTTTGTAGCATCTTGTATGGTCACATGCTCCAGGTCGAGTACCTTTTTCAGGTGTCGTAAACACCAGATAAGATCCTCGGCTGTTCAAAGTTCCCTTTAACCAGTCAGATTTTTCTGGCTTCACAATTTTGGTGCTGCATGCCCTAAGATCATCGTTCCCAGGACTGGACAAGATGTCTGTGCAAATGAATAAGCATTAATGTTCATTCTTTAGGGTAAGACTGAACCTCCGTCAACTTACTGTGTCCCCATTGTTAATTTATTTAATGAGACCCTGTATAGCAAGACAAACCTGGCTTCTTAAACTTCAAGCGCTGCATTTTTGATGCGTTTCTCTTGCATTTTTACTGTTTTCTCCCACATGACGACAGACGCCTCCACTTCACAACAAAAAACGCAAAGCACTTTAAAGGGGAGGTTCCCCTAAAAAGAAACTTTTAACATTGCCTGTCTCTTCTTAATAACATTTAGAATCGGCTGGTAGTTTAAAAAAAAAAACACCGGTACATACCATTTTCGGCATGTAGTCTCACCGCCGCTTCCGGGTCTGGCGGCCGGGGATGGGAGGGCCTACTTCATTGACAGGCATCCGATCAACGCATACAGCGCGTCACGAGATGCCGAAAGAAGCCGAACGTTGGTGCGCATGCGCCGTATAGAGCCGCACCAACGTTCGGCTTCTTTCGGCATCTTGTGACGCGCTGTATGCGACGATCGGATGCCTGTCCCCGGCTGCCAGACCCGGAAGCGGCGGTGAGACTACATGCCGAAAATGGTATGTACGGGTGTTTTTTTTTTTAAACTACCAGCCGATTCTAAATGTTATTAAGAAGAGACAGGCAATGTTAAAAGTTTCTTTTTAGGGGAACCACCCCTTTAAGAATGTGTCAAAAATGCATGTGAAAATACACAGAACGCACCAGTAAAGTATCAACTGCAACCTGCATTGGCGCATTGCGACAGTATTAACCCATTTTTGGTCGCTAGCGGGGGGGTTAAAACCGCACCGCTAGTGGCCGAATATCCCCGCAATTACCACAGTATACCGCCGCTAAAAATAGTGGTGCTATACCACCATCGCACCTCTTAGGCCGCGTACACACGATCAAATCTATCTGCTGAAAACGGTCTGACGGACCGTTTCAGCAGACAAATTCGATCGTGTGTACGGGCTGACAGACAGATTTTTCCAGCAGACAGATTTTAAAGCAAGATTCTGGGAACCCGTCCGTCCGAAATGTCTGCTGGTTAGTACACTAACCAGCAGACATATCTGCCCGCACATGCGTCAAATGCATTTGACGCATGCGTGGAAGTGTTTTACTTCCTGGTGCGGTGACGTGGCGGCATCAACGTCACCACGATGTCTGCCGGCGGGTATTTTGGTTTGATCATGTGTACACGATCAAACCAATAAATCCCAGCAGACAAATCGGATCAAATCGGTCTGACAGACCGATTTGATCCGATTTATTTGGTCGTGTGTACGTGGCCTAAGAGGGCTCATTTAAGCAAGCCATACACAGAGCGAATTTGCTCAATTCCACCATCAACACAGATTGTGTTGATAGGGGAATCCCTCCCGCAGAGCCATTGTATTCTCCCGGCGAGGGGGAGCCGTACCTAATGGGAGAATACGCTGATTATTGCTTGTGGCTGTACCAGCCGCTATCGCTAATCGCACGTAAAATCCATGGCAATTTATCAATAAACTTGGTACATTTAGTCTGGCTATATACACGGCTTGAATCCAAAACGTCTATGGCGGGCCATACACTATGCCTGTTGCAGCATTAATCTGAATTAATTACCACAGGCTCAATGCAAGGACACATAGAAAACAATTGTTCTCTGTTCATATCACAACACTATGTTAAGGTATAGTATTGCCTATAAATGAGTCTTTCTGATGCCTGTACACACTATACTGTATGATATTTGTATCAATACATTTTTATCACGTGCAATTTATTGCTCATTTTATTCATGTATGTACGGTATATAAATTTTTTAATAAATATACTGTATCTACGTTTGTTACTCAAACTGTGCTCACCTCAATTAAAGTCCCAGGGCGACCTATAAATGAAGCACATCTGCATTTTTACACAGCGCAACATATATCGCAACATATCAAGTACTGTGGTGCACAGAGTTGAATGACAATTAGTGTGTTGTAACAATGCCGCTACAAATGCACACCAGCGGGCACACAATCTACCGGTACCCACTGGTGTAAATGGACTCTACCTGCTTACATGTTCCATATCAATGACTCAAGTATCGAAGCTGAAGGATCAGCTGACTGCCAGGTCACTAGCATTTCCATCAGGAAGTCATTAATGGCAGCCAATGTATTTTGAGAGATTCTCTAAATATCAGAGATGAAGCTGATCACTTTAAACTGCTGGGTCCTTCAGTTTGCTTGGTCTCTTGTGCTGAGCGGTAATCTAGTGTCGCATGTCTGTCTTGTTTACAAGAAACATGACGGTAATAAGCCTCTCATAGCAATCATTTCGGCACATGGAAAGACCTGGGCCTGGCTAATCTTCCTAACCTGCTAATGAGATGTCTGGAGAGAGTTCTCATTTGCCGCGATGGAGCGCGGTGCCCGGCTCCTGTAATTGTTTCCATCAGAGTCAAGAGCATAAATAATACTGAACAATTAGACTTCTCTTAGAATTCTGTTTAGATGTTTTGTCTCTATTATAAGCTCCTGCACTCGGATTTAGAGGATTTGGTTTATGCTCGGCATCTATTATTCATTTTTTGTTTGCGATCTTTTGCAGTACTGTACAAAGTGAGGATACATAGGTGGTAAAACATAAAACAATAGTAAGGGGAGATGTTTTCTCAATCTCTTAACGAAAGGCATAGACAACGTAGCAATGGGAGATTTGTTGTAGGACTTGTGTTGTAGAAAGTAGCTAAAGAAAACCCTGTGCTGGAATATAGATGTCGTATGTCTTTCTGTCAAGATCCGGTTTCATGGCGCTTTTAACCATTTAAGACTCGGACCATTATGCAGGTTAAGGACCTTGCCCCTTTTTTGCGATTCGGCACTGCGTCGTTTTAATTGACAATTGCGTGCATCGTGGCTCCCAAACAAAATTGGTGTCCTTTTTTTCCCACAAATAGAGCTTTCTTTTGGTGGTATTTGATCACCTTTGCGGTTTTAATTTTTTGTGCTATAAACAAAAATAGAGCGACTATTTTGAAAAAAATTCAATATTTTTTACTTTTTGCTATAATAAATATCCCCCAAAAATATATAAAAAAAAAAACATTTTTTTTCCCCCTCAGTTTAGGCCGATACATATTCCTCTACATATTTTTGGTAAAAAAAAATCGCAAAAAGCGTTTATCGATTGGTTTGCGCAAAATGTATAGCGTTTACAAAATAGACGATGGTTTTATTGCATTTTTTTAATAATATTTGTTTTTTACTACTAATGGCGGCGATCAGCGATTTTTTTCGTGACTGCGAAATTATGGCGGACACATCGGACAATTTTGACATTTTTGGGACCACTGTCATTTTCACAGCAAAAAGTACTATAAAAGTGCACTGTTTACTGTGAAAATTACAATTGCAGTTTAGGAGTTAACCACTAGGGTGCACTGTAGGGGTTAAGTGTGACCTCATATGCGTTTCTAACTGTAGGGGGGCGGGGCTGGACGTGTGACATCATTGATCTATATATCAGGGAACAGACACTGCCACAGTGAAGAGGGAAGGTGTGTTTACACTCACCTGTCCCCTTTGTTCAGCTCCGACGACTGATTGCGGGACACCGCCGGCAATCGGGTCCCGCGGGCGCGGTCATGGAGCTTAGGGCCGGGTTGCAAGTGTTCCGCCGGCGGCTCACTCGCCACCCCATGGCTGGGCTTAAAGAGACACGTGATTGTGCCCAGCCCTGCCATTCTGCCGACGTATATCAGCGTGAAGGGGTCCTTAAGTGGTTAAAGGTGTGGAAATTTGGTGAGTGTCTGATGGCATGTAAAAGAGAAGGAGAAGCACGAGAGAAGTCCTATGGATGTAATTGAGCAGCATTGACTAGGTAGTGGAAGGAAAAGTGTAGACCAGCTTTTCTTAACCGGGGTTCCATAGAACCTTAGGGTTTCTCCATTGGTTGTTAGTTTCTGACTCCCACAGAGGTAACCACTGACTACAATCATCTTTTTAGTTATCTGAAATGGGAACCTAACGACCACAAGTGGAAGGAGCATTCTTCCCAGTGACTATCCCACTAATGTTCTGTGAGCTGTAGATATAGTAATTATTGGTAGGGGTTATCTGAGACCAGAAAGTCATTTCAAGGGTTCCTCCATGTTAATAAGGTTGAGAATGGCTGTGATAAGAGGAAATTCACAATTAACTTGTAGACCGAAGATGACTGACACTCAGCCGACCAGTCAACCCGGTCAGACCCTCTATGGAGTGGCGGTTGTCAACGGACACATGTCCATTAACACCCACCAACAATCTGCTAAAAACAAACAAATGAAGATCTGTTCCCAATCCGTCTAGTGGATTGTATCGGCTGGTAGTTTGATGTAAACGGACAAGCAGTTATTTACATCAAACCACCCATAGAGGAGAACGGGTTGTGTCTGCTCTGCATAAGCAGCGTTGACACGGACAAACCATCAGCCTGCTCAGCAGGGATCAGCAGAAAGTTTAATGCTGCATCACTGCTGTGCCCAAATATACTTTTCAACACAATTTTTTGGCATTAATGTAACATTTTTGCTTTACAGATAAACATTTTATACAGGATGTACCCATAGCATAAACACCAACACCAGTCAAAACCAATTATAGCTTCTCTAAAGAAAGAGCCATAGCAGTACCTACAGATAAAGGTGATGTACTTGAATAAAATGCAAGACAACTTTGCCTTTTCAATCATTTATCCAATGATCACCAATAGATGCAATGATGTACTATGGATAAAGTAGGTACACCCTTGGCCTTAGTAACTGGTATTGCACCCTTCAACTTCTAATAGGCATTTTGCATAACTACCATCCCTTTAGAAGTAATTCACCCTTGGGGTTCTCACCAAAAACATACTTTCTGTATCAAAGGAGGACGTCTATCTTGGTGCAGACTTCTGGGACAAACACTAATGCCCCGTACACACAATCAATTTTTGTGATAAAAAAAAAAAAAAATTCTTCATGAAAAAAAACGAAATTTTTCCAACTTCATAATTAAAAATGATGTTGCCTACACACCATAATGTTTGGGAAATGATGAACAAAACGACGGTACTCTAAAGGGGAAGTTCTATTGGTGACTTGTTAGTAAAAGACGATTCCTGCTTTTTTGTCTGTTACAGCGTGATGAATGTGCTTACTCCATTATGAATGGTAGTTTTACCTCCCATCTCTTAACTTGCTTCTGGGCATGTGCGGGTTTAAAATATAATTTTTGCCCACACACGATCATTTTTTATGACACAAAAAATGACATTTTAAAAAATGACATAAAAAATTCAAGCATGTTCAAATTTTTTTTTTTTTGGTCTTTTTTCAGAAGACATAAAATTACATTTTGCCCACACACGATCATTTTAAATGACATTTTTAAAAATGTCATTTTTTTTCATCACAAAAAGCATGAGCCAAGCAGGAAATTACATTTTTGGGGATATTCTGTACACCAGCAGTATACAAATTGCCTCTGTGTCAGATAGCACTGATCGCTGTATAAATGTCAGTGGTCCCAAAAGTGTCCAATCTGTCCGCCGCAGTACCGCTAAAAATCGCAGATCACCGCCATTACTAGTAAAAAAAATATGTAGAAGAATTTATATCGGCCTAAACTAATGAAGAATTTTTTTAATTGGGGACATCTATTATAGCAAAAAGTAAAAAAATAAATATTTTTTTTTTTTAACCACTTAACGCCCACCCACTGTATATATACGTCCTTTTTTTTAAAGATGGATATCCCGGTAACGGCAGCAGCTGCTGCCACAACCGAGATATCCATCTTTACAGTGGGCGGGCCTGTCCACGATAATGGCGGTCTCCGCGGCGGATTCACCGCAAGATCGCCGTTATCGGTGGCGGGAGAGGGGCCCGCTCTCCCACGCCCTCCGCCGCTTACTGTTGCCGTCGGTAGCGGCAGAGGCGATCGGGTCTGTTCGGCAGCTGTCCTGGGATGCGACTGAGGGAAAAATTTCCCTCATCCGTCCCCATAGCTCTGCTGGGCGGAAGTGACGTCAAAATGTCAGTCCCGCCCAGCGTCTTAAAGAGACAATTACTTTGTTTACTTTTTTTTCTTTTTCTTATTTCTTTTTTTTTTTTAAAGTGTTAAAAATTATAAAATAAATAAAAATAAATCCAAAACCTCCAAAAAAAAATTTTGAAAGCGTCCCGTCGAGCTCGCGTGCAGAAGCGGACGCATTCGGGAGTAGCGCCTGCATATGAAAATGGCGTTCAAACCACACAAGTGTGGTATCGCCGCGATCGTTAGAGCAAGAGCAATAATTTTAGCCCTAGACCTCCTCTGTATCTCAAAAAATACAACCTATAGAATGTTTTAAACGTCGCCTATTGAGATTTTTAAGGGTAAAAGTTTGACGCCATGCCACGAGCGGGCGCAATTTTTAAGCGTGACATGTTGGGTATCATTTTACTCGGCGTAACATTATCTTTCACAATATGTAAAAAAATTGGGCCAAATTTATTGTTGTCTTATTTTTTAATTCAAAAAAGTGATTTTTTTCCAAAAAAAAGTGCGCTTGTAAGTCCACTGAGCAAATACGGTGTAACAAATAGTATTGCAATGACTGCCATTTTATTCTCTGGGGTGTTAGAAAAAAATATATATAATGTTTGGGGGTTTTAAGTAATTTTCTAGCAAAAAAAAATGTTTGTCTCATAAACACGAAATCTGAAAAACAGGCTCGGGCCTAAGTGGTTAATTGTTGCTCTTTTTTTGTTTATAGCGCTGCATGACGGCGCAATTGTCAGTTAAAACGACGCAGTGCCAAATTGTAAAAAGTGCTCTGGTCAGGACGGGTGTAAAATCTTCCAGGGATGAAGTGGTTAAGATAGATTTCATAAAAAAAAAAAATCTGCTTTAAATAAAAAAATCGTATTTTTTTTTTAAATCATCGATTTTTATCCATCCTGGTAGAAATGGAATAAGCATATTTGCTATATTTTTTCCATGAACAAAGTCTAATTGGGACAGGCCCTAACCTTGCTGGTTTTAGATGCCGCTCTCTAAGTATCCCACCAAAGAGTTAAAAGCCTCTGAGTATCACCAGCTGCCAATAATGTGGCTCTTTCGCCTGGCACTGAAAGATGAGTCTTTGCTGCTGAGAGTTCCCCATCTACAGGAGACACAAGACAGATGCTTGCTGTGTAACAGACTCATTTATTGGATCGCCTCTTGTCTCTGCACAGAACACCATACTGCCGCAGGCGTGGGTGAGAAGATGGCATCCGGAGCAGATTCTGTGTGACTGCCCAGACTGATGTAGTAATGTATATAGGTAAAATCTCATATCTATCCGTCGGAGCTCCTAATGCCTTGTACACACGACCAGGTTTTCCGACGGGAAAACTGCGATGATCGCTTTTGCTCGGGAATCCCGGCTGTGTGTATGCTCCCTTGCAGTTTTTCCGACGGGAAAACTGCCAAACCCGCCGGCAAAAAAAGAGAACCAGCTCTCTTTTTTTCCTGTCGTGATTCTCGAGTTACTTTTTCCCGTTGGAAATCCGGAGCGTGTGTACGGGGCATTAAAGTGGTCCTCACTTCCTATGGTGGTCGACATTTCGACTATATTCAAAGTTTACTCTCTGCTGGAGTCACACAAACCTAATCTGAATACTCAACCCCAGACATATATATATATATATATATATATGTGCAGAAAATAAGTATTTGAACACCCTGCTATTTTGCAAGTTCTCCCACTTGGAAATCATGGAGGGGTCTGAAATTGTCATCGTAGGTGCATGTCCACTGTGAGAGACATAATCCAAAAAAAAAATTCCAGAAATCACAATTAATGATTTTTTAACTATTTATTTGTATGATACAGCTGCAAAGAAGTATTTGAACACCTGTCTATCAGCTAGAATTCTGACCCTCAAAGACCTGTTAGTCTGCCTTTAAAATGTCCACCTCCACTCCATTTATTATCCTAAATTAGATGCACCTGTTTGAGGTCATTAGCTGCATTAAGACACCTGTCCACCCCATACAATCAGTAAGAATCCAACTACTAACATTGCCAAGACCAAAGAGCTGTCCAAAGACACTAGAGACAAAATTGTACACCTCCACAAGGCTGGAAAGGGCTACGGGGAAATTTCCAAGCAGCTTGGTGAAAAAAGGTCCACTGTTGGAGCAATCATTAGAAAATGGAAGAAGCTAAACATGACTGTCAATCTCCCTCGGACTGGGGCTCCATGCAAAATCTCACCCCGTGGGGTCTCAATGATCCTAAGAAAGGTGAGAAATCAGCCCAGGACTACACGGGAGGAGCTGGTCAATGACCTGAAAAGAGCTGGGACCACCGTTTACAAGGTTACTGTTGGTAATACACTAAGACGTCATGGTTTGAAATCATGCATGGCACGGAAGGTTCCCCTGCTTAAACCAGCACATGTCAAGGCCCGTCTTAAGTTTGCCAATGACCATTTGGATGATCCAGAGGAGTCATGGGAGAAAGTCATGTGGTCAGATGAGACCAAAATAGAACTTTTTGGTCATAATTCCACTAACCGTGTTTGGAGGAAGAAGAATGATGAGTACCATCCCAAGAACACCATCCCTAATGTGAAGCATGGGGGTGGTAGCATCATGCTTTGGGGGTGTTTTTCTGCACATGGGACAGGGCGACTGCACTGTATTAAGGAGAGGATGACCGGGGCCATGTATTGCAAGATTTTGGGCAACAACCTCCTTCCCTCAGTTAGAGCTTTGAAGATGGGTCGAGGCTGGGTCTTCCAACATGACAATGACCCCAAGCACACAGCCAGGATAACCAAGGAGTGGCTCTGTAAGAAGCATATCAAGGTTTTGGCGTGGCCTAGCCAGTCTCCAGGCCTAAACCCAATAGAGAATCTTTGGAGGGAGATCAAACTCTGTGTTTCTCAGCGACAGCCCAAAAACCTGACTGATCTAGAGAAGATCTGTGTGGAGGAGTGGGCCAAAATCCCTCCTCCAGTGTGTGAAAACCTGGTGAAAAACTACAAGAAATGTTTGACCTCTGTAATTGCAAACAAAGGCTACTGTACCAAATATTAACATTGATTTTCTCCGGTGTTCAAATACTTCTTTGCAGCTGTATCCTACAAATAAATAGTTAAAAAAATCATACATTGTGATTTCTGGAATATTTTTTTTGATTATGTCTCTCACAGTGGACATGCACCTACGATGACAATTTCAGACCCCTCCATGATTTCCAAGTGGGAGAACTTGCAAAATAGCAGGGTGTTCAAATACTTATTTTCCGCACTGTATAAACATAAAAAGAGTGCAGCGCTGGATAATAGGTAAAACATATAACTCAATATGTATAAAATAGTGAATCCTAAATAATCAAAATAAGTGAGAATAAATGACCATAAACACAAAAATCTAGAAAATTTGTGCTGAAATTAGTCCACACATGATTACTGCATTCCCAGCGCTGCACTCTTTATATGTTTTATATATATTTCCCTACAAGGTTCCCCAGAGTCCTCACCCCTCCTTTAATAGTTTTCAGTGAGAGTACAGGCGATCTGTTGCATGGAATATGGCTTCTTGCCAGGTTTTTCGAACGGTATCTAGTAGGGTTATACAGATACCAAGCATTTCCCCGAGTACTTGTACTCGGGAAAAATGCTCCGATACTTTACCCGATACCTGACTTTCCCTGTATCCTCCTCCAGTTCCCCCATCCGTTCTGCTCTCTCCCTCCATGCTCCTGTGTCCCCTCTCCATGCCGCTGCTGTTCTGCTCTCCCCCTCTGTGCCACTGCTGTCCTCCGTTCTGCTCTCCCGCTCCATGCTCCGTGTCCCCCCTGCCGTTCTGCTCTCCCCCTCCGTGCCACTGCTGTTCTGCTCTCCCCCTCCGTGCCACTGCTGTTCTGCTCTCCCCCTCCGTGCCACTGCCGTTCTGCTCTCCCCCTCCGTGCCACTGCCGTTCTGCTCTCCCCCTCCGTGCCACTGCCGTTCTGCTCTCCCCCTCCGTGCCACTGCCGTTCTGCTCTCCCCCTCCGTGCCACTGCCGTTCTGCTCTCCCCCTCCGTGCCACTGCCGTTCTGCTCTCCCCCTCCGTGCCACTGCCGTTCTGCTCTCCCCCTCCGTGCCACTGCCGTTCTGCTCTCCCCCTCCGTGCCACTGCCGTTCTGCTCTCCCCCTCCGTGCCACTGCCGTTCTGCTCTCCCCCTCCGTGCCACTGCCGTTCTGCTCTCCCCCTCCGTGCCACTGCCGTTCTGCTCTCCCCCTCCGTGCCACTGCCGTTCTGCTCTCCCCCTCCGTGCCACTGCCGTTCTGCTCTCCCCCTCCGTGCCACTGCCGTTCTGCTCTCCCCCTCCGTGCCACTGCCGTTCTGCTCTCCCCCTCCGTGCCACTGCCGTTCTGCTCTCCCCCTCCGTGCCGTTGCCGTTCTGCTCTCCCCCTCCGTGCCACTGCCGTTCTGCTCTCCCCCTCCGTGCCACTGCCGTTCTGCTCTCCCCCTCCGTGCCGTTGCCGTTCTGCTCTCCCCCTCCGTGCCGTTGCCGTTCTGCTCTCCCCCTCCGTGCCGTTGCCGTTCTGCTCTCCCCCTCCGTGCCGTTGCCGTTCTGCTCTCCCCCTCCGTGCCGTTGCCGTTCTGCTCTCCCCCTCCGTGCCGTTGCCGTTCTGCTCTCCCCCTCCGTGCCGTTGCCGTTCTCCTCTCCCCCTCCGTGCCGTTGCCGTTCTCCTCTCCCCCTCCGTGCCGTTGCCGTTCTCCTCTCCCCCTCCGTGCCGTTGCCGTTCTCCTCTCCCCCTCCGTGCCGTTGCCGTTCTCCTCTCCCCCTCCGTGCCGCTTCCGTTTTGCTCGCGCCCTCCATCCTGCTGCTGTCCTCCGTTCTGCTCTCCCCCTCCATGCTCTGTGCCCCCCCTCTGTGCTGCTGCTACCACCCTCCGTGCTCTGTGTCCCCCTTCATGTTCTCCTCCACCCCATCTGTCAGGATGGAGAGCGGTGGTAGGACCTGCTAAACCCGGCTCCTACGTTTTCAGAATGAACAGAGTCAGTGATTACTGTGTTTACAATGCTTCAATTTATGAATTAAGAGAAGCCTCTGTCTCCTTTCCATTCATTTCCAGTGCAGCTGAGAAAGGGACTGGGAAAGCTGTGTCCTTGGTCCCTTTCTCTGTCTCAAAGGGGAGATGTCAGAGGTCTGTTAAGACCCCTTATATCTCACCAAAGCCCCCCAATAGGGCTAAGAAAAAAAATAGCAATAAATAATAAAAATGTATTAATTGTAAAAAATACTAAAATAATATTAAAATGAAAAACACACGGACACATCCACCCCCCAAGAAAGCATTGTAAATAAACAAAAAACATTTTTTGAAAAATTAAAATTGTAAAATAAAAAAAAATACTCACACATGACATTAAAAAAAAGTATCGGTATCGGCGAGTACTTGAAAAAAAGTATCGGTACTTGTACTCGGTCTTAAAAAAGTGGTATAGGGACAACCCTAGTATCTAGCATGCTGGTGGTGTACTTGTTAATACTGCAACACCATAGCTCTCAACTGTCCCTGATTTGGAGCAATGTCCCTCTTTGCCTCTCTTTTGTCCCTCATTTTGGTCGGATCTATATACCGTAATTGTATATAAAATGCACTTTTTAGCTTTCAAAAAGTGTTTCCCAGTGCTAAACCCTTCATTCAATTTCTAAATTGCTGCATTTGTAAATTCCAAAAGCCAATATAAAAGAATAAAAGTGGTAAAAAGGGTCCTCGTGGATTTAATAAAAAAAAATGTTGGGGTTAATTCTCCTTTAATAGGTCCGTGGGGCATGCTCTATGCCTACATACGTTTTACAAGTAGGTGTCCCTCATTCCCATCTCAAAATGTTGGGAGGTATGCAACACTGACTATTGTACTAATGATAACCGCCTTTGTTTTGAAGTATTTCAGCACATGGAATGGCCAATCTCACGATATACATAACAGAAGCAGGTATTGGTCTTTCCTGAAATCCTTTTGATGGCTAAAACATTTCTTTTGGATGTGAGTTTAGCATGCCATGGCTGTGCCTGGTATGGGGTAGAATTTACCCACTGTGGCCCAGATGGCAGTAAAGACCTGGTGGAGGGGAATCACACCCTGTGTTACTGTAGTTAAAACAAGTCTTCTTTGGCTGGTGTTGCTCTTCATTATTGATATATACTGTACATTATTGATATATACTGTATAATCCATAGCAATTGATGAAGCAATTTATTAAGATGCTGTTTTTTATATGTTTTTCAGACACTCCGAAATGTAAAAGTATAAACTGCGTCTTGGATAAGAGAGATCCCTGTCCTAAGGACTCTTCAGAATGCGGTCACTGTATGAAAGGATACGTGGAGGCCATCGATGGCTCGTGTGTGCTAGGTACTCCACCAAACTATCATTGTCCTGGAATGTTTAGTCTGATTCTTCCTGTGATATTTGGGCTAGGACTCCATTGGCCAGTACAGGTGAAATTTAGGCTAGGACCCCATTGGCCAGTACAGGTGATATATAGGCTAGAACCCTATTGGCCAGTACAGGTGATATTTAGGCTAGGACCCCATTGGCCAGTAGAGGTGATATATAGGCTAGGCCCCCATTGGCTGGTACAGGTGATATTTAGGCTAGGACCCCATTGGTCAGTACAGGTGATATATAGGCTAGGACCCTATTGGCCAGTACAGGTGATATATAGGCTAGGACCCTATTGGCCAGTACAGGTGATATTTAGGCTAGGACCCCATTGGCCAGTACAGGTGATATTTAGGCTAGGACCCCATTGGCCAGTACAGGTGATATTTAGGCTAGGACCCCATTGGTCAGTACAGGTGATATATAGGCTAGGACCCTATTGGCCAGTACAAGTGATATTTAGGCTAGGATCCCATTGGCCAGTACAGGTGATATATAGGCTAGGACCCTATTGGCCAGTACAGGTGATATTTAGGCTAGGCCCCCATTGGCTGGTACAGGTGATATTTAGGTTAGGACCCTATTGGTCAGTACATGTGATATATAGGCTAGGACCCTATTGGCCAGTACAGGTGATATTTAGGCTAGGACCCCATTGGCTGGTACAGGTGATATTTAGGCTAGGACCCCATTGGCTGGTACAGGTGATATATAGGCTAGGCCACCATTGGCTGGTACAGGTGATATTTAGGCTAGGACCCCATTGGCCAGTACCGGTGATATTTAGGCTAGGACCCTATTGGCTGGTACAGGTGATATTTAGGCTAGGACCCTATTGGCTGGTACAGGTGATATTTAGGCTAGGACCCCATTGGCTGGTACAGGTGATATTTAGGCTAGGACCCCATTGGCTGGTACAGGTGATATTTAGGCTAGGACCCCATTGGCTGGTACAGGTGATATTTAGGCTAGGACCCCATTGGCTGGTACAGGT
The DNA here is from genome assembly GCA_029574335.1 of Rana kukunoris. Classification (NCBI taxonomy): domain Eukaryota; kingdom Metazoa; phylum Chordata; class Amphibia; order Anura; family Ranidae; genus Rana; species Rana kukunoris. The sequence goes on from CM056057.1 coordinate 163,796,393, forward strand.
GATATTTAGGCTAGGACCCCATTGGCCAGTACCGGTGATATATAGGCTAGGACCCCATTGGCTGGTACAGGTGATATTTAGGCTAGGACCCCATTGGCCAGTACAGGCAACAAGAACACTTTACAAGACTAGGAATATATCTATTTGTACGTGCTTCCTTCGTACAAATCAACTACATTTAACCATGGTGATTTACCTTGTTTAGTATCAGTCTTCCCAGATGGGTGATTTTAATCCTAGGTGGAGCATGGCAGGCTGGGTCAGCTCCTGGCCTCTTATATGTCTTCATATTCAGACACAGAGATTCCTCACGCATAATTCCTAATTCTGTGTACTGAGAGTGCGGGGCAGTCAGCTAAATCTACAGGTCAAATACAGCTACGTGGAATGTTTTTCAGCCACTGTTGTAATCTAGACACCTCTGATGGCCAGCATTGCTAAGCATGTGACCTTGCTTTTCTCCTTTGCAGTTTACTGTTGACATTGTCCCTCTGCTCTCTCTTCTAATTGACATATTCAGGGAGGGGGGTGGAAAGCAGAAGAGCCCTAATTGTCTCTCTGCCCCTCCCTGTCTCAGTCTGTGCGATGTGTAAGGGATGACAGGAAGCGGATATTAAAGAGGTATTGAATCCATAACCAAAAATGTATTATTATCTTAGATGTGGTGGCTGCATTTGTTTTCTTTTTCCCTCAGTTTTCACCTGGTGATCTGGCCAGTAACACACCTCCTGTATTAGCGTACCCCCTCTGGGTGAAGGAGCACATGGGCAACCTTGGATGGCAGCATTGTCAATGGGGGGGGGGGATAGCTGTACTAGCAGATTTGAATACACTAACAAATTGAGGCCAAACGCCAGATAACACGTTATATTCAGTTACAGCAACTCTTTTTTCCTTTTTCTTCTTAACCACATCCCACCCGGCCACTGCATATATATACAGCCAGGTGGGCGCCCTCTCCTTCTGAGTTGACATTCAGAAACGTCCCTCAGAAGGAATGGGGGTTCGCACGTGTGTGCATGCGCAGCAGCGCGATCCCGATGCGCTGAGTGTCCCCCGGGCGGGGCAAATCTCAGATCGGCAGGAGGGCTCTGCGATTGTCCCTTCTGATCATGTGACGGCTGTATCCAATCACAGCCGACATGTGATGTTAATAGAGATCCGGTTGATAGGCGATCGGCTCTCCTCACACAGAAGTTGTCGGTGAGGAGAGCGGATTTCTGCAGCCGGCCGGTGATCAGTGAGTATGAGCTGTTTTTTTACAGCTTTTTACACACTGATCACCAGTCTAGTAACACACAATGTAAAACACACATGTCCCCACACAGTAAAAACAACTGTCCCCCACATATATAACAGTAAAATCACATGTCCCAATGATCATCTATCCACATCTGTACATGATCATCTGCGTACATATGTCCATGATCGCACAAACCAATTATTATGCACTTAACAGGATTGTTTTTTGTTTTTTTTACCAAAGACATGTAGCATAATCAATTTTGGCTTAAATTTTTGCCAAAATTTGATTTTATTGGCTTTTTTTTTTAAATAGAAAGAAGAAAATTATTTTTATTTTTTTTTCAAATTTCCGTTTTTTTTTTTATATTACAAGTCCTGAATAAATGCCTAAATACCTAAAGAAAGCTCTATTGTGGGAACAAAATTATAAAAATTGTATTTTGGTACAGTGTAGCATGACTGCGAAATTATCATTGAAACTGCGAGAGTGCTGAAAGCTGAAAAATGTTTATTTAAAGCGGAGCTCCACCCTGATATATATATATTTTTTTTAAATCTGAAAAAAATAAAATAAATGAAATGGAAAAAAATAAAATAAATACTCACCCTAAATAGGCTGTTGCTATGCGGAATGCTATGCTATCTGCCCTCATGATCCGCGGTGCTGTTTTCTTCCTCCTCCTCTTCTGGGTGTCTTCTTGTGAATGGGCCGCGCTGCATTCTGGGAACTGTTTGTATCCCAGAAAGCAGTCGGACCATTCACAAAGCGCCGCGTCGCTCGCACATGCGCAGTAAGAATCGGGCAGTGAAGCCGCACGGCTTCACTGCCTGTTTCCCTGACTGTGGATGGCGGTGCCGGGATCGAGGATCGGCATCGGCGGGGGCCGTCAGCGCGGGCGCCTAGGACAGGTAAGTGTCCTTATTCAAAGTCAGCAGCTACACTGTTAGTAGCTGCCGACTTTGAAAAAAAAATGCGGGTGGAGCTCTGCTTTAAAGTCAGCAGCTACAAAAAGCATAGCTGCTGGCTTTTAATAAACATACACTTACCTGCTCCACTGTCCAGCGACATGCCGCCCGTAGCTCCACTCCTCTCCCCCCCACCTTTTCACACCTGCGCCTCCATCCTAACTGTGGGCACCCAGCCATGACCGCTTTCGGCTTTGCGGCCGGGCACTCACTGCGCATGCACGAGCGGTGCTGTGCTACCTGATTTGACAGGCGATCGCCTGGGACCTGTCACGTGTCCCAGGCCTACAGGGTGGGGCCGCTGTAGGCGATATGATGTATCGCCTATGCGGTCCCTGGACAGAAGGAGGAAGTGGGACAGGATGTGGGGACATGTGTGTTTTACATTGTGTGTTACTAGACTGGTGATCAGTGTGTAAAAAGCTGTAAAAAAACAGCTCATACTCACTGATCACCGGCCGGCTACAGAAATCCACTCTCCTCACCGACAACTTCTGTGTGAGGAGAGCCGATCGCCTATCAAGCGGCTCTCTATTTACATCACATGCCGGCTGTGATTGGACAGGATGTCCCACTCCTACTGAAGCCCCTACTCCCCCCCCCCCCCCTTCAAAAAAAATGACATGCCAAATGTGGCATGTAAGGGGGCGAGGAGTGGTTTAAGCAGAAGTTCCACTTTTGGGTGGAACTCCGTTTTAAGCAGCCCTGTAAGTGGTTTGCCTTAACCCTCTGATCTGCTACATTTGAAGGAGAGCTTGTGTGTTTTTGTTTAAAAAGACCTGCTTGACCAGACCCCCCCAATAAAAATAGTAGAAAAGAAAGCCTAAAAAATAAAATGAATTCAGCCATTACATCTAAGAAACAGTCAGCTGCAGTATAATAAATGTTTGCTTTTGGGTTTAATACTAAGAGATATTCAGGTTTTAAGCTAATTTTATATAAAAATATATGTAATCCTATTCATTAAACACATACCGTACCTAGAATAAATTGTCTTTCAATATCTCCCTGGATCTCCGTGATTGAGAGACAAGGTCGGTCATTTTCAGAGGCCTTGAAATTCACATAATCCTTCATGATTTGTGTCTGAGGTCAGAAGGACCTCTATGGTTTGGGAACACGATGGTGGATTAAATTAACACAGACAATGCTGTGATGACTAACACGGATGTTCTTCCCAGTGTGTCCTCTCTGTACTAGGAGTAATACTAATTCAGTTTTATAGTCTCCTGCATTATACAGCAAGCAGTCAAGTGCTTGAAAGCCATTCAAAGTTTATTGTATTGTACAATGACAAAAATTGGAAACTAAATATACAGATTTTGGGGTGAAGGTGGAACAGATGGTTTGCAGTCCAAGGGCCTGAAATGGGAATTTGCCACTTGCTTTTGTTATGCTGCTTTTGATCAGTGCTGCAGTGGACTTTATTTATTGGCCACCCAGGTCTTCATTGTGTACCCGTCAACAGAATACGGGGCTCTCGGAAGAGGTGAGCTGTGATCTGTATGGGTTTTGGTCAGTTTAATTGCCCCCTGAACAGCATTGTGTGTCTGCCATGATATTGGGGTGATTAGCTTGGTGGTAGAAGCAATTAGTGAGTCCATTTAGGGCAGGGGGACCCATCCTTTTGAAGAGCAAGGGCCACTTAAGAGACTTGGTTACCGGTTGAGGGCCACAATGAGCAGACCGGGTGGATGGCAGCCCACTCGGCTCTATAGAGCCCACTCTACTCTCAGCACACCAAACTCGCAGGGAATAGCAGTCTATGGCTCAGTGCAGGTAACTCACAGGTGCCCTTCTCTGTACCTGTGGATTGATTTGAAAGCAGCCCAGTAACTACTGCATACATACAAAATAACTACTGCAGATATGCCCATATATACACTGTGATTTTAGTAATAAACTTACATTTAATAACAGTAGTCTATTCTAATTTTTTCCATCCCAGAGCAGGAGGTTGCGGGCCACAACAGAGGGCTCTGCGGGGGCCACAACAGAGGGCTCTGCGGGTGCCACAGCAGAGGGCTCTGCAGGTGCCACAGCAGAGGGCTCTGCAGGGGCCACAGCAGAGGGCTCTGCATGGGCCACAAACGAGGGCTCTGCATGGGGCCACAAACAGAGGGCTCTGCATGGGGCCACAACAGAGGGCTCTGCATGGGGCCACAACAGAGGGCTCTGCATGGGGCCACAACGGAGGGCTCTGCATGGGGCCACAACGGAGGGCTCTGCATGGGGCCACAACGGAGGGCTCTGTATGGGGCCACAACGGAGGGCTCTGCATGGGGCCACAACGGAGGGCTCTGCATGGGGCCACAACGGAGGGCTCTGCATGGGGCCACAACGGAGGGCTCTGCATGGGGCCACAACGGAGGGCTCTGCATGGGGCCACAACGGAGGGCTCTGCATGGGGCCACAACGGAGGGCTCTGCATGGGGCCACAACGGAGGGCTCTGCATGGGGCCACAACGGAGGGCTCTGCATGGGGCCACAACGGAGGGCTCTGCATGGGGCCACAACGGAGGGCTCTGCAGGGGCCACAACGGAGGGCTCTGCATGGGGCCACAACGGAGGGCTCTGCATGGGGCCACAACGGAGGGCTCTGCATGGGGCCACAACGGAGGGCTCTGCATGGGGCCACAACGGAGGGCTCTGCATGGGGCCACAACGGAGGGCTCTGCATGGGGCCACAACGGAGGGCTCTGCATGGGGCCACAACGGAGGGCTCTGCATGGGGCCACAACGGAGGGCTCTGCATGGGGCCACAACGGAGGGCTCTGCATGGGGCCACAACGGAGGGCTCTGCATGGGGCCACAACGGAGGGCTCTGCATGGGGCCACAACGGAGGGCTCTGCATGGGGCCACAACGGAGGGCTCTGCATGGGGCCACAACGGAGGGCTCTGCAGGCCACTGGTTGGGCACCCCTGATTTAAGGCTTGCCAGCCCTCGTTTATTAAGGAAACTTACTTTTTGTAAATATTTTATCCTAATTTTTCATGTGACAACACTGAAGAAATGACACTTTGCTACAATGTAAAGTAGTGAGTGTACAGCTTGTATAACCGTGTAAATTTTCTGTCCCCTCAAAATAACTCAACACACAGGCATTAATGCCTAAACAGCTGGCAATAAAAGTGAGTACACCCCTAAGTGAAAATGTCCAAATTGGGCCAATTAGCAATTTTCCCTCCCCGGTGTCATGTGACTCGTTAGTGTTACAAGGTCTCAGGCGTGAATGGGGAGCAGGTGTGTTAAATTTGGTGTTATCGCTCTCACTCTCTCATACTGGTCAGGGGAAGTTCAACATGGCTCCTCATGGCAAAGAACTCTGAGAATCTAAAAAAAAAAAAAATTGTTGCTCTACATAAAGATGGTGATAAAATATTTACAAAAATGTGAGGGGTGTACTCACTTTTGTGAGATATTAATGTGTGTGTGTGTTTGTGTGTGTATATATATACATATAAAATATGTCATTTAACAAATACAATTTTTTTTGTTTCAAGTTGTTACCAGAAAATAATATTCTGTAGACCGTAAAATCTGAATTTTACACATTCCTAACCAACACCAGTAAGTGTTCAGAGGTTGCGGCAGGCAGTGGCGTCTCACTACAGCTGTTGAAATTGTGTTGTTTATTCCCCGTCTGTTTAGAAATAATATGAGTCTATGGCTGAATTCTGCGATGATTGCGGCATCAAGTGACATCAAAGTTAACGTGACACAGCCACCCTTCTGATTCTGCAGTGCCACTTTGTGGCCAATCTAGCACACTGTCACCTCCTGGGTTCACGCCAGACTGTGTACAGTCACAATTGCAGGATCGCTTTAATGACTCAGACTGCTAATTGCTTGACAGATGCGCAGAACTAAATGTGAAATTTGCAAACAAATTGTCATCGGCTCGTGGGTGTCATTGATCTGATAGAGAAACCATTTGGTGGTCCCCTAGACCCCTCTGGCAGTCGTTGGGTTTGTTGGGGAAAGATGAGAGGTTGCCGGACATGCTGATCTGTATATGGTGCTGGTGTTTGAACCTCTGACATTACTGGCAGAAAAAAACACCAGGATGGGCTGTATAACACTTGCGCGTATCTGTTTGCCAATACGTGAAAACATTTCTAGCTTTATTTTAATCAATGTGTGCGTGGCACATGCGCGTACAAATAATGATCAGCACTGCAGATTTCTCTGTTTTTAAAAGTGACATATATGCAGTGTACGTTTATGTGCCTGTGTGTACAGGCACATTGAAAACAATTGTCTGTTTTTACAGCAGTAAAAAAAAAATCTGCCTGTATGTCTGAAAACACTGCGATTTTAGGCAGCAGTTTGCAAGAGGCCTTAAAGGGGTTGTAAAGGTTTATTTATTTTTATTTTTAAATAACAAACATATTATACTTACCTCCACTGTGCAGTTCATTTTGCACAGAGTGGCCCTGATCCACGTCTTCTGAGGTCCCTCGGTGGCTGCCTCGGCTCCTCCCCGCAAGAGCTAACCCCCTTCTCTGAAGCACTCTCCCTAGGGGGTTAGCTTGTGGGCGCGCTTCCGTGATACAGTCGGCGGCCATAGCCGCCGACTGTATCACTTGGCCCCACGCCCCCGGGCCCGCCGTGTCATTGATTTGATTGAAAGCAGCGGGAGCCAATGACTGTGCTGCTATCAATCATCCAATGAAGAGCCGAGTAGCTAGCGTGTTCACGACGCAGGACTTTCAAGGGCTCGGGTAATTAAATTGGGGGGGGGGGGCTGTAAGCATCGGATGTTTTTTCACCTTAATGCATAGGATGCATTAAGGTGAAAAAAAATGCGAACCTTTACAACCTCTTCCCACAGATCCTTTGAAAATTCTTTGGCTTTCCCTGTGACTCAGAATCCAGAAACGTCAGTGCAGCACTGGATGAAAGACACAAGGGTCTGTCAGGAGTCCAGAAACTCATTGACCTTTTATACACACACACACTAATTACAAGCAAACAGATCTCAGGTGAGGATGGTTACCTTTAATAGCCAATCAAACCCCTATGTCAACTTGTGTGCATGTAATCAGGCCAAAATCACCAGGGTATGTAAACTTTTGATCAGGGTCATTTGGGTTGTTTCTGTTGTCGTTATTATATAAAAGGAGTAAACACAGTTGATTGATAATAAATAGCTTCAGACAAACACTAACCATGAGTGAAAGAAAAGATTTTGTGTTATCATTCATATTCTCTGAAAAATGCCCGAGAAATTATAAGCACAACTGTGTGTGTGTGTGTGTGTGTGTTTATACTGTATTTATTGGCGTATAACACTCACTTTTTTACCCAAAAGAAAAAAGGGTAAACTGTGCCTGCGTGTTATACGCAGGGGGCTGTGGAAAGATTTTTTCCTAAAAATTCCCTCTTAAAGTTAGGCCGCGTGTTATACGCCTGTGCGTGTTATACGCCGATAAATACGAGGGCCCGGATTCAGAAACGCTTTACGCCGGCGTATCAAAAGATGCGCCGCCGTAAGTACAAATGTGCGCCGTCGCATCTTTGCACCGATTCAAAAAGCGAGATACGCCAAAAAACATGGCTTCAGCCGTCCGACGTAACTTGCCTACGCCGGCGTATCGTGGGCACATAATTACGCTGGACACATTCGGCGTTCCCATTTTAAATATGCAAATGACTAAGATACGCCGATTCACGAACGTAGATGCGCCGGCCACTTCATATACGCGATTTGCGTAAGGTTTACGTCCGGCGTAAAGTTACCCCTCATATAGCAGGCGCAGCTAATGCAAAGGTATGGGCCAGGGAACGACGCCGTCGAATTATACGTTGCGTATGCCGTTTACGTAGTACTACGTGAATAGGGCAGTGCGTAGGTTACGCTCACGTCATAGGCATTGTGCCAACGTATCTTAGGAAGTATATGCGACATGATTCTGAGCATGCGCGCTCATGCCCAGTTCGACCGGCCATTCATTTGCATGGGGTCACGCTTAATTTAAATAGATGACGCCCACCTCCTTCCTACTTTGAATTAGGCGGGCTTACGCCGGCCAATTTACGCTATGCCGCCGCAACTTACGGAGCAAGTGCTTTGTGAATACTGCACTTGACTCTCTAAGTTGCGGCAGCGTAGCGTAAAGAAGATACGCTACGCCCGCACAAAGATATGCCAATGTATCTGAATCGCAGCCGATATATATATTTTTTAGCAAAGAAGCTAGAGAATAAAATGGCGGTTCTTGCAATATTTTTTGTCGCACTGTATTTGCTCAGCGGTTTTTCTAACACAAAACAGTAAAGTTAGCCCTTTTTTTTTTTTTTTTTTTTTTTTTTTTTGTATAATGTAAAAGATGATGGTACATTGTGAGAATTGTTATCTTCTAAGCAAAAAAAAACATGATTCTCATTTTAGCCAGAATCGTGCAGCTCTGCAGCATCTGGAAAACTGTTCCCTCAAGTTGTTATCCTGTGTTTGGCTCTAGAAGCACAATTAGCCTAACATGGAAGATTCTGAGCCATTGTCCCAGGTTATGTATTATGAATTGAAAGGATTATAGTGTTCCTGGGCGTTGGAGACACAACAGCATCATGAAACATTAATGAGAACCTGTATTTGTTCTCCATCTGTCTCTCGTAGCCGGGAGATATATGGGGACCAAACTCATCCCAAAGGATTCAGCTGTAGTTCTATCAGTACACACTTTGCAGCAGTAGTTTTTCAGTAGTCCTCATCTTCTAAGAACATTGAGATTTACTGCAAAGAAAATAAATTATATATATATATATATATATATATACACACATATACACTCACCAGCCACTTTATTAGGTACACCTTGCTGTACCGGGTTGCACCCCCTTTTGCCTTTAGAACTGCCTTCATTCTTTGTGGCATCCATTCAACAAGGTGTTGGAAAAGTTCCTTAGAGATGTGGTTTTTCTATCATCTCATATCGTCTGCCCGTTCTCCTCTGGCCTCAACAAGGCATTTTCCTCCACACAACTTCCTCTCATTGGATATTTTCTCTTTTTTGGACCATTCTCTGTAAACACAAATGATGGTTGTACATGATGGTTGTAAATGATGGTTGGTGGCACCAACAACCATGTTGTCTCTTAAATCCCTTTTCTTCCCCATTCTGATGCTTGGTTTTAACGTCACAACGTCTAGATTATTATTATTTTTTTGATAGAGCGGGGAAGGGTTAGAAACCCTGTCAGTTTTTTTTATTGCTGTCTGTTTTTTCTGGGGAGATTCTTCTTGTCAGTTAAAGACGACATAAAGTCCCCCTGTAAAATCCTGCGAGCAGGCAGGCTTTTATTGCAGAAGAGACATGCCCTATCTCTTCTGCGATAAAATAAAATGCCCGTACCTGCCTGCCCGCCGCTACCTGTGGCTCTGCAGTTTCGGTTGCTGCTGCAGGGCAAAGGAGGGAGCATAACGCTTTTCTAACTCTGAACCGCCTCTCCGCCAATCAGGTGCTTGGGTCTGTTTCCTGTCACCTAATTGGCTAAAACGACAGGTGATCTGATTGGACTCCTATCAGGCATCCAATCATTGCAGAGGACTGGAAGGGAGAAGAAATTGTGGAGCATGGAAGACACCACTGCTCTGACCCGCTGCCCCACTGAGACACGGTAAGTGCCGGACAGGCAGGGAATGCACACTGGCAGCATTTGATGGGCACAGTGGCAGCAATTGATGGGCACAGTGGCAACGTTTAATGGGCACAGTGGCTGCGCTTGATGGGCACAGTGGCTGCGTTCAATGGGCACAGTGGTAGTGTTTGATGGGCACAGTGGCTGCAATTGATGTTTGTTTCCGCCCCCCAAAAAATTTTGAGCACCAGCCACCCCTGAGTTTGACTGACAGCAGCAGAAGCCTATGGCTCCCTCTTCTTTGTGTCTCCTCAGAAAAAGAGGAGAGCGGTGCTGCAGATGGGACAGCGCTGGATCTTTAAGAGGAGTCAGGCAAGTGCTTAAAGGGGTGGTTCACCCAAAAACCTTTTTTTAACATTAGATTGAGGCTCATTTTGTCAAGGGGAATCGGGTGTTTTTTTTTACAATCGAAGCAGTACTTACCGTTTTAGAGATGCATCTTCTCCGTCGCTTCCGGGTATGGTTTTCGGGGATGGGCGTTCCTATTTGATTGACAGGCTTCCGACAGGCTTCCGACGGTCTCATACCTCGCGTCACAATTTTCCGAAAGTAGCCGAACGATGGTGCGCAGGCTCCATATAGAGCCACACCTGCGTTCGGCTTCTTTCGGCTACTCATGACGCGATGTATGCGACCGTCGGAAGCCTGTCAATCAAATAGGAATGCCCAGACCAGAAGACCATACCCAGAAGCGACGGAGAAGATGCATTTCTAAAACGGTAAGTATTGCTTCGTTTGTAAAAAAAAACACCCGATTCCCCTTGACAAAATGAGCCTCAATCTAATGTTAAAAAAAGGTTTTTGGGTGAACCACCCCTTTAAGGCCAATACAGACAATGCATCAAAGCATTTTGAGTTTAGAACCACTTTAAGCCCCACTTCTGGATATATGGTGGGCTGGGCTGTGGAGGCGTTTAGTGTTACTCTAGCTATGCAGCGTACCAAGTCCAGAGTCACAGAGAGGAGCAACTACAGGCTTAGAAAGTGGAGTCGTATTCTTCACGGCAGGTCCGCCATAAATCTCGAAGCCTGCCCATAGATCATGTAGTTGCTGTACTTGGAAGAAAGATATTGGTCTGGAGTTCTCCTTTAAGGTGATTTGGAGTATTTCCAGTTTATGATAAGCGTGAGTGTTGTGGTGTTTCTTCTTGGCATCCACACTTCAGCATCCCCCTCAGGCATCACGGCTTTCACTACATGTGGTGACTAATCCAAAGATGCCACCACCTCCAGATATTTACCCCCATCTTCAGACTGAAGAGTGACAAAGCCATCAGTCCTGATCAGGATTTGTCTCCTTCACAACAAATCTGTCTGCCAGAATCTGCCGATAGCGGCACGGGGCCAGGAATGTATAAATAGAAGAAGGCCAAGGTCTGAATCACACGGAGAAGGAGACGGGAACACGTGTGTCTTGTCAGTGAGGACAACTGATTACACCCGGTCATATGTGCTCACATCTGCCCATGTTCACCAGTGACTTTAGGACCAGATATTGGACCTCGGCTTTTTTTTTATTTTAATTTATTTATTTGCTGTTCCTATGTTATGACTGTGTTTTATAACAATATTTGTAGGTATTTCCTACTCTGGCAATTCAACAGTGCAGCTGCAATTGATAAGATTGTATCTGTTGCAGACTAAACTTTCCTGTTAAACACTTTGCTACGCATGAAGAAATTGGCAAACTCTGCGCACATAAATTCAAAGGAAAAACACTTACAAAATTCAGACACTAGTAACTTTATTTATCCAGAGAACATGAAAACAGAGGCCACCTAGAATCTCCTCCTCCTTGGTTGCGTTTCACCCGCAGGGCTGGCCTTAAAGGGGTTGTAAAGGTTTGTTTTTTTATTTTCTAAAAAGGTTCCTTTAAGCTAGTGCATTGTTGGTTCACTTATCTTTTCCTATGATTTCCCTTCTAAATGTTTTTTTTCTTTGTCTGAATTTCTCACTACCTGTTCCTCATCAGTAAGCTATCATCCGAGCCGTTCTTTTTTTTTTTTTTATTCCACGTCAGCCTTAACTAGAAACTGGAGAGCAGCTCATAGATCCATGCATCCCTTGCCTCCATAACAGTTTTGCATCATTTGTGGTATCGAAAAAGCTTTTTTCCACATAGCTCCACGACTTTTTGTACACTTGCCATTTTTTCCATTTTTCCTTAAAAAACTGATTTTCCTGGTTTTCGACACTGTGCCTTTTGAATTTTCTTTTTTGCACAGTTTTTCCACCGGGGTGAGCTCTAAGCTCGTCCGCAGAGGGTGCGGAAGGTGTTGCACGAAGTGGCATAGCTGGGTATACCGCCATTCATCCAGAATCCAGATTCCTGGCCTGTGTTTCAGCTCCTCAAACCCCATAATTCTACCCTCATTTATTATTTCACCTAAGTGTACTCTATCTATTTTAATCCAATTCTCCCCAATTTTTTCCTCCCCCGGTGCAAAGTATGGATTTTCCTTCAAATTTATGAGGGGTGAGTTGTAGCCCTCATCTATTTTTTTGTGAACTCTATCCCATAATCTTGGTGTATCTCGTGTTATGTCGAAAGTTTTTTTATTTAGTGCTCTATATTGTGCGGGGATCCATATTATAGTGCTCAGTTGTGCTTTAGATTGTGCGTTTTCTATTTGTACCCATCTTTCTTCTCGTCTATCTCTGGCCCACTCTACTACCCGAGACAATACTGCCGCTTTATAGTAATCTCTTATATCCGGCACGGCTTGTTTTAAAATTGCTAGTGAGATTCTATGTTTTTTGTTTTTCCACACATAGTTCATCAAGATTGAGTTTAATGTCCTCAAGAATTGTTGGGGGAGGGCTATAGGCATCATTTGGAATTTATAGAGGATCTTAGGAACCAGGAACATCTTGAGGCCCGGGCCTGAAAATCCAACATGCCGTCATTCTGGCTTTCCCAGCGCGCGCTGTAGAGCGGGGAAGCCCTGTGTTGTCCGTGTCCCTTGGACACGGCCAATCACAGATCGTGGCAAACGGCCAATCAGAGCGGCCGTTTGTGATGCTATCTGTGGGCGAATGAGAGATGATCTCTCATAGATCATCTCTCATTGCCGGCTCACACAGAGACAATGTCCTGTCTCTGGAAGGGAGGAGCCCGATCTGTGTTCCTTCCTACATAGGGACACAGATCGGTCACCCCCCCAGTCACCCCCCCCTCCTCCCACAGTTAGAACACACCTAGCATACACATTTAACCCCTTCCTCACCCCCTAGTGTTAACCCCTTCAATGCCAGTCACATTTATACTGTAATTAGTGCATATTTATAGCACTGATCGCAGTATAAATGTGAATGGCGCCAAAAATGTGTCAAAAGTGTCCGATGTGTCCGCCATAACGTCGCAGTACCAATAAAAATCGCAGATCGCCCCCATTTCTAGTAAAAAAAAAATAATAAAAAATAATAATTCTCTCCCCTATTTTGTAAGCGCTATAACTTTTGCGCAAACCAGTCGCTTATTGCGATTTTTTTTTTTTTTTTTTTTTTTTTTTTTTACCAAAAATATGTAGAAGAATACGTATCGCCCTAAACTGAGAAAAAAAAAGTGTTTTTTTTTTTAATTGGGATATTTATTATAGCAACAAGTAAAAAATATTGTATTTTTCTTCAAAATTGTCGCTCTTTTTTGTTTATAGCGCAAAAAATAAAAATCGCACAGGCGATCAAATACCACCAAAAGAAAGCTCTACTTGTGGGGAAAAAAGGACGTAAATTTTGTTTGGGAGCCACGTCGCACGACCGCGCAATTGTCAGTTAAAGCGACGCAGTGCCGGAAGCTGAAATTTTACCTGGGCAGGAGGGGGGTGTAAGTGCCCAGTAAGCAAGTGGTTAAGGTATTAATACGTCCTATTCAAGAGATTGGTTTATTTATTATTATTTTAATATCTGATTTGATCTCGTTTAACAGAGGGATAAAATTTATTTTATACATTTCCTTATCTGATCTTGTTAATTTTATACCTAGATATTTTAGCTCTTTTATCCAGGGGTACACACATCTCCTTCTAATAATCTTCTCTTCATTTTTATTTAAATTTATGTTCAAAATTTCAGTTTTTGACTCATTAATTTTGAAATTTGAGATGGTACCATACTGTTGGAGTACCTTGGCTAAGGATGGGATAGTTGTCTGAGGGTTAGTAATATAGAATAAAATATCGTCGGCAAACGCCGATAGTTTGTGTTCCTCGTTCCCGACTTTTACCCCGCTGATTTCGGGGTTATTCCGAATCGTAGATAACAGCGGCTCCAGGGACAAGATAAAGAGGAGGGGGGACAAGGGGCAACCCTGGCGCGTCCCATTTTTTATTTCAAAGGGGGCAGATAGGGTGCCGTTGATTTTAATTTTTGCCGTAGGATGGTGGTAGAGTGTTTTCATCCAGCTAATCGTCCTGTCCCTGAAGCCCATCGCCTCTAGGGTTTTAAACATAAGGCCCCAGTCTACTCTATCGAAGGCCTTTTCGGCATCCATCGACATGAGTAGACCTGGAACCCTGTCTATTTTTAACTTCTGGATTAAGAGGAGTGCTCTTATTTCATTGTCTTTACTCTCTCTATCGGGGATGAATCCGGTCTGGTCTGGGTGGACCAGTAAGGACATGACTCTTTTTAGTCGCTCTGCTAGGATTTTTGCAAATATTTTAATATCTGCATTCAGAAGCGATATTGGTCAATATCCTGAGCAGAGCGAACTGTGCTTACCTTCTTTTAATATGATAGTAATCGAAGCGGCTAGAGCTTTCCTTACTTGTTTCATATTCTAAACCCAGCCCATTGAAATATTTACATAGCCTAGGAATCAAAATGTTGCAGATTTTTTTAAAGTATAGGGCTGTGAAGCCATCTGGGCCTGGGCTTTTTCCCGCCTTCGTATTATTTAAAGCTTCTTTGATTTCTACTTCCGTTATTGGTTTGTCCATATTAAATCTATCTATTTCCTCTATCTTAGATATCCCTAATTTTAGTCTCATTATCTCCGATTTGGTGACCCCCCTGATCAATCGTGTACAGCTCTTGCTAATAGTCTTTAAAGGTCTCTGCTATTTCATTGGTGGTGTATACTAAATCTCCGTTTTTTTTTTTTTTATCTTCTCGATATAGTTTCTAGATTGCTTTTTTTTAACCATTTTAGCCAAGTGTCTGCTAGGTTTATTACCCCAGATATATCTCTCCTTTACTATGCTGTTGAATTTTTTTTTTGTTATTAGTTCTAGAACCTCTCTAAATTCCTCTCTTTTTAACATTAACTTATGGTAGACCTCTTGCGTTCTCTCAATTTTGTGTACTTGTTCCAGGTGCGCTATTTCTTTAACTAGGGTCACATACTTCCTGCTTTCCTCTTTTTTTTTCTAGCCCCCTCGGCGATTAATATTGCTCGAATATATGCTTTGTGCGCTTCCCATAGGGTTTTTTCCCCATTGTCGTTTGTTGAAAAAAAATGTTTGAGTTCTTGTTCCACCTTTTTCGCCCCGTCCTCATCTCTTATCAAATTTTCATTTAGGTGCCAGGTAGGTGTATGATTTTGTTGTGGGGAGGTTTCCATTTTCATGGTTATTGGGGCGTGATCCAAAAGGGTCGTTATTTCGATTTTAGCCTCAACCACCTTATCTATTAGCCTATGGTCTACTAGGATATAGTCTATCGTAGAGTAGGTCCCGTGTACAGGGGAGAAAAAAGTGTAGTCCTGTAACCTTGGATGTAGCATCTTCCATACGTCCACCAACTGGCTTTCATGCATTTTGCGTTTAAATTTTTGTAACCACATACAATTCTTCCCCTGTACACGGGACTTACTATCGACTCCCGGGTTTATGCCGAAATTAAAATCGCCCATCACTATCGTGTAGCCCTCGGAAAAAGATTTTAGTTTACTCAAGATCCTATTAAGGTATTTTACAGACCCTACATTAGGAGCGTATATATTCGCAAGCGTGTACGTAGTACTTCCTAGTTTACCCTTTAAAAATAAAAATCTTCCTTCGGGATCTGTTATTCTATCCTCCACAATAAATCTCATGTCCCTTGCAAACCCTATTGCCACGCCCCTGGCCCGTTTTGAAATGGAATCCCCGTAAAACCATACTGGATAGGAAAAGGAACCTAATTTTACATTTGAGTTTAAGGAAAGATGCGTCTCTTGAAGAAACACCACGTCGGCGCTGTATTGCCTAATTTCTTCAATCACCCTATGTCTTTTGGTCGCGGAATTTAAACCCTTAACATTATAAGACAGAAATTTGATTTCTGCCATCTCTTACTTCTTCTACAGCGATAAATCCCCTTCCACCTCCTGTTGGGAGTCACATTCCCTTCCCCCCCTCCCTCTCCCCCCTACCCCCCCCCCCCACCCTGGGCCCACAAAACAAAAGGGCCTCTGAACCATGGATCCCTCATTTTCTCTTTCCCACGGTTCTCTTGTTTGATGTGGGTCTTGCCCCGCCACCACCCCCCCTCTCCGGTGGGCTCCGGAGGGGGGGGGTCTGACCGGGAGCTAGGAAAGAGAAGCCTCTGTCCCCCGCCCCATCCCACCCACTCTCCCCCCAAACCCCCCGGAATCTTTTACTTTTGGTCATTGGTGTTATGTTCTTACTTAGTCTACCCATCCTGGTATTTCAGGTGCAGGGAGGCCCAGCTTATTACAGAAGGCTTCTAATTCCTCTGGGAATGTTAGCTTTGCTGAGATGCCCTCTTTCTGCCCAATGAGACACGCTGGGAAGCCCCATTGATATTTAATGCTCTGTAAACGCAGTTGCTCCAGCAGTGGTTTGAGCAGCCTCCTCCTTGCCAGAGTTTCCCAGGCGAGGTCTGTGAAGATCTGGATCTCCGCTCCCTTAAAACTCAAGGGTGGCCTCCTTCTTAGTTGTGAAATATTTCCGCTTTTTCTTCGTAATTTCTAAACTTTACGATTATGTCTCTTGGCCACTCCCTCTCTCTGTTCTTGAATTGTCCTATCCGATGTACTCTCTCTATTTTGATGTTTTTTTCAGGGTTTTTCTCCAAGATGGGCAGAAAGAGATCATTCATGATTTTTCTTAGATCCTCCCCTTTTTCTTCCTTGATTGAGCGGATCCTTAAATTTTGTCTCCTGTTTCTATTCTCCTGGTCTTCAAGACGGTACTGTAATAATCTCTGATTTTGTTTCATTATGCAATGTTAGTCTTTTAATTGGTTGATTTCCAGGGCTTGATGTTCGTTTGTAGTCTCCATCTCTTCCACCCGTGTTAAGAGGTGGCTTAGATCCTGCCTCAGCGTGCTGATTTCCTGCCTAATTTTTTGCCTTATTACATCTTCCAATCTCTTTAGCATGATATTCATGTCGCTTTTTGTAGGCATTTGGGCATCTGCTCTAACTTCCTTGATGTGGCTTACATCCTGCTCCCCTTCTATTGATATGTCAGTATTTGTGTTGTTTGATCCTCCTGCTCCTTTTTTGGTCTCCCCTTTTTTTTCCATTTTTTTTTGTAGTGTTAGGGCTTTTGATGCTTCCATCTTGAGTCATATATTGTCTGATCGTGCTGGGAGCCGCATTTTCCTTGGGTATCTTCAGGGTGGTACCCCTAGTTGTTTTGCTCATATTATGTTTCTTCGCAGTTCTAATTCTTTTCCCCAGCTTTAGGAGGGATAAAGGGGCTTTCCTTGTTTACTGGGTTTATTAGTCAGCTTACTTGCACGTGTTGCAGCTTCTCTTCTAGGACCTCACCTTGTCCTTCCTATGGCTTGTCCAGGGGGGGGGGGGGAGGTCCAGAGAAGAGCTCTTATTCCCAAGGACCGTCCCTCTCCAACCCGCGTCCAGCGGAAGGGGGGGGGAGCGGGGGGGAGAAACAGGTCTCTTTGCTTGTACCCTGTCTTCTACACTTAAAAGCATACGGTTGAGCGCCACAGTAGATATTATGCCTCTTTATGTCATTTATACGTCATACTAGCTGCCTACAACCCCAATGCACAGAGGGGGGTCTGCCCGAAACGAAATGAACGAGAACCCTTTGCCACTGCTACTCCCTCCTTTCTATTTACTGGGTTAGGCGATGAGATTTTATTTCCAGCACCATCCGCATTACCTAGCACCAAATGGGGCTATAATAACATGCCTGTGAGCCTGTTCCCATAAACCATATATGAGCTGTGGGAGGGCCTTATTGATTCTATGCAGATGATAATATAAGCAGTTTTAACCAGCAACACTCTGTTTTTCGGCCCAAGACAACAACCAGTTCTTACATGCACAATCCATAAATATTTTAACCTGGCAACTTCCCCCCTTTTTTTTGGCTCCAGAGAGCCCTTACCAGATTAGGACTGTCCGCCTCACCCGTTCATAATATGGGTGTTGCAGCCGAGGAGGGAATCGCAAGTTCGTTTTACCTGGTTCCGCCGAGGGTCTGGGATGGAAAGATTGCTGTCTTATCCGCCCATCTGCTGTCTTATCCGCCCATCAGCTTTTACCCTATCGATGTGTCATCCGCTCCGCACAGCTGCGCTCGGTGGGTGCTCTCCTTCGACAGCTGCTGTGGGGTGTAGGGGGAGAGGGCTTTACCACGATGTCTCAGCGGAGGGGGAGGACGATCAGGCATCAGCGGGAACGGCAGTTTTGCAGTCTCTCGTGGCGTCCATCCTCCGTCCCGTAGTTCTTCCGGGTCGCTCCGTCTCCTTCCTCTTCCTCCAGCTCCGGGCTTAGGCGAAGCTCCACCCTTCCCTCAGCGTGTGCGTGCTACGTGCACCTCATCGCCAGCCAGGGCAAAATCTGATCCGAGCCGTTCTGACTGGGGGTTAGTCGGCGTGCTCGCCCCCTCCCTTGGGACTTCATCCCTGCGGGTAAACGCTGTGAACCAACATTGCACTAGCCTAAAGGAACCTATTTAGAAAATAAAAAACAAACCTTTACAACCCCTTTAATGGTAGTATAGGTTATGCTGCTTCCAGGCATCACTTTCACAGAAGATCAACTGCAAACACCAGTGGTGTCTCGTCCTGTGCCCCACAGAGTGCACAAATCCAAATGAAGAGACTAGCCGCACTCTGAAGAAAATTCAAATGCTTGTAGCTTTATTTATTCTGACAACATGAACAGTCTTTTCCTGGAATCTCCTCCTCTTACACATTTTACACACAAGAATGGGCTTACAGGCTAAGTTCACCCATTGACGCATGTTGAACATTACCCCAATATTAAAGGGTCACTAAAGGAATTTTTTTTTTAGCTAAATAGATTCCTTTACACTAATGCAGTCTTGGTTTCATGTCCTCATTGTTCAATTTTACTGTAATCCTTCTCTGTTCTGCACACTTCTTGGTTGTCTGCTTCCTTATGAAAAAAGTACTGGGAGCTTCTCTCTGTGGTCTCTAATTAAGAAGGTGTGATTACTGTGTCTAAAACCCCTCAGAACCAATCTGTTTCATTTTAAAAACAAACACTGCCCTGTATTGGCTCTGTGTCTCTGTCCTTCACAGAAGCATGAAACTAGATGAAAAACAAAACTGAAACGGCAGGCACATTATATGATTGATTTTTATCTATTTTTAATCATTTTTAAAAGGAATCAGTTAACTATTATGTCTTTATACCCTGTAAACAGTCATTTTCTTTGCATTTGTGCAGATAAGATGGCATTGAACACCTGATCTCCTAGGGGGGTCACCCCATTCCATGCTATCATTTTGCCAAAGTTCAGAGTGCGTGTTTGTTCATTAGAAAATGATCAGTTTGGACAGCTGCAATATCTTATTAGCCTTATCATGTTGGACTAATGTTTTTTTAGTTCACTTGTGATAGCCAGAGCAGAATCTGGGGTCACCTGACCCCTTACATGTATGGCAATGGCAGAAAAAGGAGGAGCCATGCATAGACCACCCCAACACAGGGGTAAAGCTGTAATGATTCTGCGCAGACCTCTACAGGGTACCAAATCACATTTTATTTGCTGTTCATCTGTTGGACAAATAGGAGTCGATTTGCTGTATGAATGTGAAAAACATTTACAAGGCGCAACAAAAAGTTCTCATATTTTGTTTATTATGATTATTTTTGTATGACTGTAAGCGCCATCTAGAGGAAAATGACTGCATTATGGACACGAGATGGCATAGGAAATAATCATATTCTATATTTATGCCATGTTCATATTTCTTGATTAAATCACACGGCCCAGCTGCATTTACTACATACATGATACTTTAACGATTTTGTATGTTATCGATTCACTAAAAAGCTTTTTTGTCCCTAAATCTTTTGGGCATCACAGGAGTTGCACTTAGTTCTTCACTCTTGTGTTCCAGGATCAGCTGACAGCGGGCTAAAGTCCACTGATGACTAATGTCGCAGAGCCAGTCCAGGCTCTACAGGGTTCCCGACAATGTCAGGATCTACCCACAGGCTTGACTGTCAGCTGGCTTAGCCTGTCAGTGCACTGCTAAGAGCCTAAGCCAGCGCTCCAGTGTGCTTAGAGCAGACCGAGAACTGAGCAATCGGCAGTCTTTGATCGATCAGTTCTCAGTGTAAAAGTGGTGGGGAACAGCTGCATTTTTTGGATCCATGTTGCAGCCATCTAGATGAGAATGTATGTTTGTTTGTTTTTTGTAAACCTGTAATTGTCTTTTAAAATACCTCCAGCCTCTTGTGTCACTCATTGATTCTATGAGCAGAACAGAAAGGTTCAGGGCCCACTAAACTGTGCCGTTTATACGCATGTTTCACGATTCCCGATAATAAAGATAGATGCTGTTCCCATGGCAGCACTGCCATGTGTTTTGATGGGTTCGCAACAGGTATTGACTATCCTTGGTCCATAGCATGTTAACCCCATCCACTGCAAATTCTAAATTAGGGTTGCACCGATACCCTTTTTCAATCGGTGAGTGCGAATAGCATGCAATGTCTGTCACTGCACAAGCATGAACCCGGCCTTAAGCCCATTTGTTTTGTATGGTTGCAAGTCGCACCACAAAGTATCAGTTTCGGATATTGGATCATTTTCATGAATACTGGTGAAAATACTCCATATCGGCATTGGGGCAACCCTATTGACAAGCCTCGACCAATACCTGTTAGCCCAATCCACTCTAAATGAAATACGTGCGTCCAAATGCTCGCCATTCTCTTTGACGCATGACAACGCACCTGCCTAATTCTACAAGAAACGCCCTTCTACGCACATGCTTAGATCATAATTGGCTCTAAATTGGAGATAAAAAATAACAAGAACTTGCAGTAGTTGTAAAAAAAACAAAGATTCTGCAGCTGTTTACGTTTTCTGAATGCGTTTGAATAATTTATGGAGAAAAATGTAAATAAATGAAATAATCCTTGCAGCTTAGTGAATGGGCCCCTATGTCTATACGTCTGGCTGCTCCATGGTACGTCATCAATGCTGCATTATTTGTGCCTTGGTAGAGCCGGGGTCCTCCAGGTTTTGTTGATGTGTCAGAGGTAGTTTGCTCCCCTTTCGCTGATGCTGTGAGCTGTGATTGGCTGCTGCCCAGTAGCAGTGCGTGGGAAGAGAGGAGAGTTCCCGGCTACCCACACAGTCTGAGCTCACAGTCACATCGCTGTATACAGAGGCTGTACTGCAGTGCCTTACCTCCCGGCTGCTGCACTTTACCTGCTCTCACCGGCAGCATGACAGCCTCAACCCTGACCTTTACCAACTGCCTGTGTGCCCTCATGTCCCTGGGCTTCGCCTTCCACTTGCACTTGAAGGAGCCCAGTTACCGACATCATAAAGGTAAGTCAATGATTGAATGAGCTTGTACCGGTGATGAGGGGGATTCCATACAAAGCTGCAGCGTCTAATGTCTTTGTATCTGTCACTTCTAGCAGGGTGATGGTGCCCACACACATACAGATCAAATGAATGATTTCCATTACTTGATCCTAATGCTTAAAAGAATGTGCACATTGAAGACGCCACAACCAAATTGCACGACAGTAATTTAATTGATCTGTCAATGTTCAGCTTCAAAGCTTTGCTTCTGTGTTTTGAAGACCGTAAATCCACTTTTGATGGCACAAAATCAATCAGTTTATCCATCTGGATTTGACATCGGCTCAAAATGGATTAAAAATCAATCCGATGATGATCGCACTTTAAGGTGCTTCTAAATGAATTGGCAGGGGATCCTACGACAAATCTGTTACCAATTGGTGGGTGTAGGATCTGCCCCCCTGAGGCTATACATCATGGGTGCTGAACTACAAGTCCCATCATGCCTCTGCCTTTGGGAGTCATGCTTGTAACTGTCAGCCTTGCAATGCCTTATGGGACTTGTAGTTCCACAGCAGCTGGCGGACCACTGGTTGAGCACCCATGCTTTACACTCATTATACCTGTGTTAAATGTCACATATTGATTTGACACCGCTGTCACCGAGATTCCTGATCTATTGAAGTGGAATGCGGAATGTTTTTCTATGGTAGGACTGATCTTCGGACGTGTCTGTCTGTCTGTCTGTCTTAAAAAAATGGACAATTGCATAGCGAACGTGCCATTTATTTCATCCAAAGGCCCCATTTTGATAACCTGCATTTTGTAATGTTTTGCGTACATCCGAGAATGAGGACAGCTCGTGAAACAACCGGTCTTTAGAACACCGTATGGCTGAGTGTGGTCTGATGTTCCTGGGTGGTCTATCACAACAGGTCCACTTAAGCCCTGTACACACGATCGGATATCTGATGGAATCTAATCCGATGGATTTTTTCATCAGATATCTGATGAAGCTGACTTTCATCAGTCTTGCCTACACACCCTCAGTCAAAAATGCGATTGTGTCCAAACGCGGTGACGTACAACACTGCGACGAGCCGGAAAAAAATGAAGTTCAATGCTTCCGAGCATGCGTCGACTTGATTCTGAGCATGCATGGATTTTTGACCGATGTAGTTCCATACAGACAATCAGATTTTTCTATCGTTTTTTTTATCCATAGGAAAAATTGAAAACATGTTCTATTTTTTTTCACCGATGGAAATCAATTCGATGGGGCCCACACACGATCGGTCTGTTTTCATCTGACAAACCGATCGTGTGTACAGTGCTTTACAGTTTATCTCAGCTGTAGGTGTTGTATGTATTGATCTCATTAGAAATGTAGCAGTTTGATCTCTTATTACACAATTGAAAAGTGGGTGAAATTAGCTGTCCTCTGTCACGCTGGGACCACTCTGCGTTTTGTGGGCGATTCACCCAAAACACGTGCCGTTAACACTTGCCTGTCCATGTCAAGGATAAGTAAGCTGGTATATTTCCCTGTGCTACAAATGATGTCTGGGGCGCTCATCACCGCCCCCTGGGGTAGTCGTCAGCTGCCTGATCTGTTTTATTAGGGATGGGAGGGGGCAGGATGAGAGCTGCTCAATTCCAAGCTGAAGCTGGCCATACAGAATTTCATTCAAAATGTTTCATTTTAAGAATATTCATTCAATTTTCTAATCATTGGTAAGAAATTCTGTGTTCATTTTTGACTTCAGTAATAAAAACATTTGAAGGGACAGAATGTAAAAAACGTTCCCCAACAAATGAATTTCTGACAGTGAATATGGTTTTCGTTCAGGAAAGTCAATTTTTTTCCAAAATCAATTGCTAAAGCAAACAAAATGTTGTACTTTGGAAGGACATTTGTCTAGCCATCAAATGTTCTGAGAAATTTCCTAAAAATTTTCGTATGAATGTTCCCTCAAAAATCTACTAGTGTATGGCTAGCTTAAGGTCACCACAAAAGACTCCACCTCTCTACACTTCCTGTCCTGGAGATGCAACAGGAAGTGCGAGAGAATCTCTACAAAGGAGAGATTCCACTCTTAGACAGTTGTCATTTGTAACAGGTGTCCCCATTAGGATGATTCCCCTTACCTCCTATTCTGGTGACAACTCCTCATTTTCACTTTCCCCTCACGTTTTTGGTGACAACAGTAACTAGGACAAATAGATACAGGGATCATACCTAAAGTTCATTACTGCTTGGTAAGAATGTGTAAATATCCTTCTTACAAGTCCATTTTGAAGCACAAACTTACTGAACATAGCCACTCTCTGCAGGGCACTGCATATTAAAGGGTGAATACTTACCTGTCCAGTGGTCCTTTACCAGCGCCATCTTCTCCAGAATGCCAGTCTTCGTGCCTTTTTATTGGCCAGCGTATGCACAGAAGCTAGTCATTCTGACAGTAAGAGAATGGCACAGCAATGTAATCTGGTCTGTGCATGCGCAGCTCAGTTTACAGCACCGGAGAAGACAGCAAACAGGCAGGTAGGGGCATTTTGTTGCAGAAGCAGGGCCGCCATCAGGAATTATGGGGCCCCTTACACAGCTTCAGGCATTGGTCCCCTGGAGTACAGAGTCGGGGGGGGGGGTGCTGCCGCCTGAAATTGAGAAGCGGGGAGGTGGGCTGCTGCGAGTTGAGAAGCGGGGGGGGGGGGCCTTTACAAAAAAAAGAATTAAAGAAAAATGTATATCGGAAAAAAGGGGGCCCTTTAATAAAAATATATCTATATAAAAAAAGAAAGAAAAAAATTAAAGGGACCTCTGGACCCTTTAATAATAATTATATATATATATATATATATATATATATATATATATATATATATATATATATATATATATATATATATATATTGGCCTTTTAATAAAAATATATTAAAAAAATATATTTTTTTATAAAATATAAATAAAAAAAGAGGGGGTTGCCATCTGGGGCCCTGGGGGCCTCCGGCCTCTTACAGGTGTAATGCCTGTACCCCCCTGATGGCGGCACTGTGCAGAAGTGACGGTGCATGTCTCTTCTGTGATAAAAGCCTGCCTGTTTGCTGTTTCTTACAGCGGACTTCAGTTGAGCTTTAGATCCACATTGAACCAACATTTTAAGCTCCGTTCATAAAATTCAGGCCTTGGTGTCCCGAAGAGTGTACTCTGCATTACATTGTTGAGAAAATTCTGATTGATGGAGATGCCGGTCACATGACTGACTGATTCTGTGACCGGGGTTTCCTCCTCCTGGCTTTATTTGCATTTTTTCATTGGAATGGGACTTTGTTTACATCAGAGTAAACAAAGCACTAAACACTTTTGTAAAGTGTTTCATAAATTTAATTTTTTTTTAAAGCCGTTGTTTCGTGGCGGTAAGGCCATACCCTTACTTTATATTCGGGGCCCCTTAGTGTTTATGGGGTCCCTGTGGTCTCTCGTCACCTAGTTAATACACTTGATGGGCCTGGTATTATTTAGCTTATACTTGTAGCTTACCTTTTCCTTCAATTTCCCTTCTAAATGTTTTTTCTCTTTGTTTTGAATTTCTCACTTCCTGTTTCTCCTCGGTAAGCTTTCCACCATCATCCTAGCGGTGGAAAGTCATTTAGAACAGCTTACTGAACACCATACTGAGGAGGAACAGGAAGTGAGAAATTCAAAACAAAGAGAAAAAACATTTAGAAGGGAAATTGAAGGAAAAGGTAAGCTACAAGTATAAGCTAAATAATACCAGGCCCATCAAGTGTATTAATGGAAATGGAAGGTAAGGGAAATGGAAGGAAAATGTAAGTGATCCAACAATGCACTAGCTTAAAAGAACCCATTTAGAAAATAAAAAACAAACCTTTACAACCCCTTGAAGTCTGTTGGCGACCATCACATGTAAGGGCACCTGAAGCTGAGACTCTTTAACTTCTAGGGGTTTGTGCAGCTGGCTTCCCAGCATGCACGACTTGTTCTCGCGCCTGTGCAGTAATCGCACTATGCGGCACAAAGAGTTGAAATAATGCGATGCCACAAGCATCAAGAGGATGGCCGTTGACTCCTGGGATGGATGACATTATCCAAGGATTCAATGAGATGTCCTAGTGATGTAGATCACCTAAGCCACAGGTGTCGAACACAAGGCCCGTGGGACAAATCCGGCCCTCCAGGCCATTTCATGTGGCCCTTGCACCTCTTCTACAGCTGTAGGAGAGCTCCAGCCCTCCTCTGGTCCTCCTCCAGACCCCTACTTTCTGCTTTCAAGTAGGGATGAGTTTCGGCGTGTTCGCATGGAACACGTGCAGAGCCCATCAGGAAGACAGCGCGGTGCTGCGCTAATCACAGCCGGGGAGACATTGTCCCGATGCTCAGCTGCAGAGATCGGCAAATGTCTCCCTGGCTGTGATTAGCGCAGGGCCGTGCACACTTCCTGGCGGGCTCTGCACGTGTTCCATGCGAACATGCTGGAGCTCATCCTTACTTTCAAGCAATGCATTCAGCTTCTTCCCAGCAGTATAAGAAAAGGGGGGTGCACTGTGATGTAAGGGAGGGTGGGGTACCATCAGCTTCTGATGGTGGGGTGTCTCTTGACATCTAATGTAGGGGGAGGGGATGCGCTGGACATCTAATCTTACATATACAGCTGGCCCTTTTGAGAACAATAATAATGCTGATGCGGCCCACAATAAAAATTTAGTTAGACACCCCTGACCTAAGCGGACAGATCCAGAAAAGGCAAAATAAAAAAGAAGTCTTTATAAATAAAACAAAAACTTCTAATATCCAAACTTTCACATGGGATACTTGAGGAAGAGGGTGAAGATCCATTAACTAAAGGTGTTTGTTATTTTGGATGATGTAAGCGATAGTTATAACCTTTTTAAAAAGTACCCAATCACAGGATCACAAGTGGCTTATTTGTTTCAGAAAATGTTTACTTTTAAATAAAATCTTGTGGAAAATTGTACATAAACAATGTATTTCTTGCACCAAAAGGGAAGGGTGGTCATATTGCAGTTGGCTTCTAGAGGGCAGTCTGACGCTACTTAAAAACAACACTATCTCAGATTTTCAATCTGTCCATAACAGTGATATTTCTATTACTGGTCAATAGGGGGTGCCAGAGGACCAATGAAACCTGCTGTATATAACTCTGCTGAAATGTACAAATGTAAGTTCTGTCTATCCCTCCAGTAGTATGAATGGTATAGCATTGTGCTCACCATTATAGCTAGTTTCTTAGACAATTTCTTCCATCTCTTGGTATCCATTAAGGCCTGGTTCACACCTTAGTGCGTTTTCAGTTTTGCAGAAACAAACCACAGTCTGTTTAACATGGTTTCCTATGGATGTAGTTCATATCTGTGCATTTTAATGTAAAGGACTTTTTTTCTGGTTTTTGGTTCAATAGACTTCAATGGATCAAAAATGTCTATTGAAAAACGCAAAATGTACCCGAAATATGCAAATTGCAACCTGCATAGGTGTGAATTGAGCCTTTAGAGGGGCGTCCTCGCTCTCTGCTTGATTTGTCTTTATTTTAATTAAAAAACAGAAACCCCAGAAGAAAAATGTAATATATGTGGTGGTGGCCTTTGTTTTACCTTTTTCAGGCCTTTTTTCTTTGATTTTCATTTGGTAACGCACTTACAACACTCATTACTTTACTGCAGTGGTGGAGGAGCAGCATTGTCCGTAGTATATGTCTCATCTCCATAACTTAGGAAGGTGGTGTTCTCTGGCCCACAGAAATGGGAGGAGGAGGCTGATGACCTTGTTTGATATTTTAATTCATACTCAGGACGGTACAAGGGCATTGGAATTCTGGCAGGATCAAGATTTTTATTTTCTGTTCTTGTATGTGTAACTTGAAAAAAAAATAAAAGCAATGCAGTCACCACATCTAAGGCCGCGTACACACGATCGAATTTGTCCGCTAAAACTGGTCCGACGGACCAGTTCAGCGGACAAATCCGATCGTGTGTACGGTCTAGCGGACATATTTGGCCAGCGGACAAATTTTAAAACATGCTTTAAAATTTGTCTGCCGGAGACATGTCCGTCGGATATGTCCGCTGGTCAGTACACTCACCAGTGGACATATCTTCCCGCACATGCGTTGAATGTATTTGACGCATGCGTGGAAGTTGTTTACTTCCTGGGGCGGTGACGTGGCGGCGTCAACGTCACCACCACCGCGCTGTCTGCCGGCGGGGATTTTGATCCGATGGTGTGTACACGCCATCGGACCAAAATAGCCCGGCGGACATATCCGATGAAAACGGTCCAAGGACTGTTTCCATCGGATATGTCCCTCTGTGTGTACGCGACCTCAGGCTGATGAGCTGCAATATATTACTCATGTGTTGCTGAGTTCAGATTTAGGCTTGGTTTACATATATGCGACTTGGATGCGTTTTTAACCATATCCGATTTGCATAACATGTGAATGGGATGGACTTTCAATGGAGCCGGTTCACATGTCCAGGGCATCCACGGTCATTTTCTGAATGGTCCTGTGCCATCTTGGGTTCGGTTTAGGTGCGAATTCAAGAACAAAACTGCAGCGTACTCCAGACTGCAAACCACAGCAGGACATGTGTGAACCAAGCATTATGCCCCATACACACGATTGAAAATTGAGCTTTTGCTCCATCGGACTTTTGCTGTTGGAATTTCCGCCAACAAAAGATTGAGAGCTGGTTCTCAAATTTTCAGACGGAAATAAAATCCTATCGGAAAATCCGATCGTCTGTAATTCCGACGCGCAAAATTCCGACGCATGCTCGGAAACCATTTTGACGCATGCTTGGAAGCATTGAACTTAATTTTCTCGGCTCGTCGTAGAGTTCGTCACCGCGTTTTTGACGGACAAATAATCAGAGAGCTTTTGTGTGACTGTGTGTAAGCAAGCCATGCTTGAGCGGAATTTCGTCGGAAAAACCATCCAAGGTTTTTCTGACGAAAAATCAGATCGAGTGTACGCGGCATTGGAGTTTTGGGGTGATCATCTGCTATCATGTCTTAACTCTATTGCCGCGTACACACGGTCGGAATTTCCGATGGAAAAAGTCAGATGGGAGCTTTTCATCGGATATTCTGACCGCGTGTATGCCCCATCGGTCTTTTTCTGTCGGATTTAGATAGAGGGCAGGTTCTCTATTTATTTTTATTTTTCCGACTGTGTTTTGCCCGGTCAAAAGTCCAATCATGTGTACGCGGCATATGGGTTGCTCAGCTATGTTGTAGATCAGTGGTTCTCAATCTTGGTCCTCAAGTACCCCCAACAGACCAAGTTTTCAGGTTTTCCTTTATCTTGCACAGGTGCTTTAAATCAGAGTCAATGGCTTGGTATTTTGGACAGCTAATTTATCTAAGAGAAATTCCCAAAACATGGCCTGTTGGGGGGACTTGAGGACAGGGTTGAGAAGCACTGTTGTAGAGGACTGTCTACTTATAATACATGGGATCTCACAGGCCTGCAGAGTGTTGGGGTGAAAATGAAGCCATAGCAGGAGTGGAGCCTATAAGGAGGAATGTAGTCACCATGGTATGAGCTCCTAGCCCAGACTGTAAGGTGCCGTACACACGGCAGAGAACCTCGACGGGCAGAACACATCGTTCCGCCCGTCGAGGTTCTCTCCCGGCCGTCGGATTCGGCGACCCGCCCGTCGGGAATGGCAACCAGCCATTCTTCCAGGCGGGCCGTCGAGGAAATAGAGAGCGTGCTCTCTATTTCGGCTCGACGGGCTTCCCGACGGGAAGCTCGCTGAGACCGTACACACGGCCGAGGTCCTCGCTGGAATGTGCATTCCAGCGAGGTTCTCGCTGATTTTCAGCGAGAACCTCTGCCGTGTGTACGGGGCCTTTGTCTTATCTGCTATAGCATCTTAGGTCATCCGTAGACATTGAAGCATTTTACAAGTGCTCCCGATTTTAAAGAAAAATTGTAGAGCTAATTTGAACAAATCCATTTCTTCTGCTCATTGGCATAATTATAGCTTTATTGTTCTCTACAAGAACTTCAAAGAGGTGTTGGTGTAGTAAGACACTTATCGTCTCTGGGCTGTGCAACCTGCGGACCCCTCCGTGCAGGGAGGAGGAGGTCTGTCTGTGTTTGCTAAACCTTTCCCAGTTGTGTATTCGCTTTCTGAAAAAAGGTGACAACAGGTAAAGACTTTGATCATCAAAAAAGTGTTGCATCTAAAGCATATTGTGCTAGTGGCATTCCCAGTCTGACCAGTATCATTAACTGTACCCCCCCCCCCCCCCATAGACAGTTACAGGAAAGATGGAGAGTTACTGGGTCATTGGTAATAATGTGCAAATGTTTAATTGCTCATGAGCGTGAATGTTCCAAAGATATCAAGGCATGCTCAAATGGCTGAAAAATTATTCATACGCATTATAATTGTATAGGATGAACAAAATAAGTTCTTCAGGATCAACTTCAAACAGGAAAAAATCCTTTCTAACCCCTAGCCGCAACAGTTTAAATCCCTGCACCTTTATTATCTTACTGAATATTAAGAAATTACGTAACCATACTTGTTTTTTGGGATTGGCAGCCAACCCCTTTTTTGCGAGTCTGCTATTTCCACTAGAACTTCCAGTAGAAGACTATTCTGATCTTTTACAGCTCTTAGGCCTCATACACACGAGGCAATCTATTTGTTCAAATCGGTCGGACCGACCGATTTGAACAAATCTGTCTGCTTGGATTTTGGTTTGCTCGCGTGTACACACCAGCAAACCAAAATCCCCGCCAGCAGACAGCGCGCTGACGTGTCGGTGTCGACGGGGCGGTGACTTTGACGCCGCCACGTCACCGCACCAGGAAGTAAAACACTTCCGCGCATGCGCGAGAAGACATGTGTGCGAGTGCGAGAAGACATGTCTGCTGGTTAGCGTACTAACCAGCAGACATGTCGGGCGGACGGGTTCCCAGCCGACAGATTGGTAAGCATGCTTTCAAATCTGTCGGCTGGCCAAATCTGTCTGCTCGCCCGTACACGCGATCAAATCTGTCTGCTGGGACGGTCTAGCAGACCGTTTCCAGCAGACAGATTTGGTCGTGTGTACGCGGCCTAACAGTAAAGAACCCGGTCTGCTTGTTCAAAAAGTAAACATTGTTTTTTTCCTATCACAAGGGAAGCCCTCTAGTGTTTAGTGGAGGCCTTAAAGTGCCGCCCTACCAACAACTGCTACTTATACTTTTCCTTTGCTCATCTACCACTCTGTTAACCCAGAGTAAGGGTAGACAGGAGCATTTCAAATAAAAGCCCAGCCTGCAATGGAAAATACGTATAACTAAGTTTGTTTTGCTGCTTACACTACTGATCTTGGCTCTATTGCAGAGCTTTGGGGGCTGCAAAATATTCTGCATCCGACACTTTCAAGTGTGTTGGATGCCTGTGCTCCCGCTTTGCACTGTGGTTCCCCCTGCATTACTACTGTGTCCTATAATGGCGGGTGAAACCGCAGCGATCAGAGGGGGGCCAGGCACCCAACACTCCCAGAAGTAGGGTTGCCAGCTTTTCTTTGAGTCAAACCTGTACACTTTATCGGCGCACAACAATTTATTTTTATAATATAAATTATACATATATTTTGCTATGAAATAACATTTCTAATCATATGAAGTTAATAAAGAGTCCCCCTTTACTTCACAGTCCGCAGGGTACCCCTTTTACATCTGAACTCACAGAGTTCCCCCTTTACATCTGAATTCGCAGAGTTCCCCCTTTACATCTGAATTCGCAGAGTTCCCCCTTTACATCTGAATTCGCAGAGTTCCCCCTTTACATCTGAATTCGCAGTTCCCCCTTTACAGTTCCCCCTTTACATCTGACTTCGCAGAGTTCCCCCTTTACATCTGAATTCGCAGAGTTCCCCCTTTACATCTGAATTCGCAGAGTTCCCCCTTTACATCTGAATTCGCAGAGTTCCCCCTTTACATCTGAATTCAGAGTTCCCCCTTTACATCTGAATTCGCAGAGTTCCCCCTTTACATCTGAATTCGCAGAGTTCCCCCTTTACATCTGAATTCGCAGAGTTCCCCCTTTACATCTGAATTCGCAGAGTTCCCCCTTTACATCTGAATTCGCAGAGTTCCCCCTTTACATCTGAATTCGCAGAGTTCCCCCTTTACATCTGAATTCGCAGAGTTCCCCCTTTACATCTGAATTCGCAGAGTTCCCCCTTTACATCTGAATTCGCAGAGTTCCCCCTTTACATCTGAATTCGCAGAGTTCCCCCTTTACGTCTGAATTCGCAGAGTTCCCCCTTTACGTCTGAATTCGCAGAGTTCCCCCTTTACGTCTGAATTCGCAGAGTTCCCCCTTTACGTCTGAATTCGCAGAGTTCCCCCTTTACGTCTGAATTCGCAGAGTTCCCCCTTTACGTCTGAATTCGCAGAGTTCCCCCTTTACGTCTGAATTCGCAGAGTTCCCCCTTTACGTCTGAATTCGCAGAGTTCCCCCTTTACGTCTGAATTCGCAGAGTTCCCCCTTTACGTCTGAATTCGCAGAGTTCCCCCTTTACGTCTGAATTCGCAGAGTTCCCCCTTTACGTCTGAATTCGCAGAGTTCCCCCTTTACGTCTGAATTCGCAGAGTTCCCCCTTTACGTCTGAATTCGCAGAGTTCCCCCTTTACGTCTGAATTCGCAGAGTTCCCCCTTTACGTCTGAATTCGCAGAGTTCCCCCTTTACGTCTGAATTCGCAGAGTTCCCCCTTTACGTCTGAATTCGCAGAGTTCCCCCTTTACGTCTGAATTCGCAGAGTTCCCCCTTTACGTCTGAATTCGCAGAGTTCCCCCTTTACGTCTGAATTCGCAGAGTTCCCCCTTTACGTCTGAATTCGCAGAGTTCCCCCTTTACGTCTGAATTCGCAGAGTTCCCCCTTTACGTCTGAATTCGCAGAGTTCCCCCTTTACGTCTGAATTCGCAGAGTTCCCCCTTTACGTCTGAATTCGCAGAGTTCCCCCTTTACGTCTGAATTCGCAGAGTTCCCCCTTTACGTCTGAATTCGCAGAGTTCCCCCTTTACGTCTGAATTCGCAGAGTTCCCCCTTTACGTCTGAATTCGCAGAGTTCCCCCTTTACGTCTGAATTCGCAGAGTTCCCCCTTTACGTCTGAATTCGCAGAGTTCCCCCTTTACGTCTGAATTCGCAGAGTTCCCCCTTTACGTCTGAATTCGCAGAGTTCCCCCTTTACGTCTGAATTCGCAGAGTTCCCCCTTTACGTCTGAATTCGCAGGGTTCCCCCTTTACGTCTGAATTCGCAGGGTTCCCCCTTTACGTCTGAATTCGCAGGGTTCCCCCTTTACGTCTGAATTCGCAGGGTTCCCCCTTTACGTCTGAATTCGCAGGGTTCCCCCTTTACGTCTGAATTCGCAGGGTTCCCCCTTTACGTCTGAATTCGCAGGGTTCCCCCTTTACGTCTGAATTCGCAGGGTTCCCCCTTTACGTCTGAATTCGCAGGGTTCCCCCTTTACGTGTGAATGCGCAGGGTTGCCCCTTTACGTGTGAATGCGCAGGGATCCCCCTTTACGTGTGAATGCGCAGGGATCCCCCTTTACGTGTGAATGCGCAGGGATCCCCCTTTACGTGTGAAAGCGCAGGGTTCCCCCTTTACGTGTGCATCCCCCTTTACGTGTGAAAGCGCAGGGTTCCCCCTTTACGTGTGAAAGCGCAGGGTTCCCCCTTTACGTGTGAAAGCGCAGGGTTCCCCCTTTACGTGTGAAAGCGCAGGGTTCCCCCTTTACGTGTGAACGCGCAGGGTTCCCCCTTTACGTGTGAAC
Source organism: Rana kukunoris (assembly GCA_029574335.1). Taxonomy (NCBI): domain Eukaryota; kingdom Metazoa; phylum Chordata; class Amphibia; order Anura; family Ranidae; genus Rana; species Rana kukunoris. The sequence goes on from CM056057.1 coordinate 163,829,795, forward strand.
GCGCAGGGTTCCCCCTTTACGTGTGAACGCAGGGTTCCCCCTTTACGTGTGAAGGGTTCCCCCTTTACGTGTGAACGCGCAGGGTTCCCCCTTTACGTGTGAACGCGCAGGGTTCCCCCTTTACGTGTGAACGCGCAGGGTTCCCCCTTTACGTGTGAACGCGCAGGGTTCCCCCTTTACGTGTGAACGCGCAGGGTTCCCCCTTTACGTGTGAACGCGCAGGGTTCCCCCTTTACGTGTGAACGCGCAGGGTTCCCCCTTTACGTGTGAACGCGCAGGGTTCCCCCTTTACGTGTGAACGCGCAGGGTTCCCCCTTTACGTGTGAACGCGCAGGGTTCCCCCTTTACGTGTGAACGCGCAGGGTTCCCCCTTTACGTGTGAACGCGCAGGGTTCCCCCTTTACGTGTGAACGCGCAGGGTTCCCCCTTTACGTGTGAACGCGCAGGGTTCCCCCTTTACGTGTGAACGCGCAGGGTTCCCCCTTTACGTGTGAACGCGCAGGGTTCCCCCTTTACGTGTGAACGCGCAGGGTTCCCCCTTTTACGTGTGAACGCGCAGGGTTCCCCCTTTTACGTGTGAACGCGCAGGGTTCCCCCTTTTACGTGTGAACGCGCAGGGTTCCCCCTTTTACGTGTGAACGCGCAGGGTTCCCCCTTTTACGTGTGAACGCGCAGGGTTCCCCCTTTTACGTGTGAACGCGCAGGGTTCCCCCTTTACGTGTGAACGCGCAGGGTTCCCCCTTTACGTGTGAACGCGCAGGGTTCCCCCTTTACGTGTGAACGCGCAGGGTTCCCCCTTTACGTGTGAACGCGCAGGGTTCCCCCTTTACGTGTGAACGCGCAGGGTTCCCCCTTTACGTGTGAACGCGCAGGGTTCCCCCTTTACGTGTGAACGCGCAGGGTTCCCCCTTTACGTGTGAACGCGCAGGGTTCCCCCTTTACGTGTGAACGCGCAGGGTTCCCCCTTTACGTGTGAACGCGCAGGGTTCCCCCTTTACGTGTGAACGCGCAGGGTTCCCCCTTTACGTGTGAACGCGCAGGGTTCCCCCTTTTACGTGTGAACGCGCAGGGTTCCCCCTTTTACGTGTGAACGCGCAGGGTTCCCCCTTTTACGTGTGAACGCGCAGGGTTCCCCCTTTTACGTGTGAACGCGCAGGGTTCCCCCTTTTACGTGTGAACGCGCAGGGTTCCCCCTTTTACGTGTGAACGCGCAGGGTTCCCCCTTTTACGTGTGAACGCGCAGGGTTCCCCCTTTTACGTGTGAACGCGCAGGGTTCCCCCTTTTACGTGTGAGCTCGCAGGGTTCCCCCTTTTACGTGTGAGCTCGCAGGGTTCCCCCTTTTACGTGTGAGCTCGCAGGGTTCCCCTTTTTACGTGTGGGCTCGCAGGGTTCCCCCTTTTACGTGTGGGCTCGCAGGGTTCCCCCTTTTACGTGTGAGCTCGCAGGGTTCCCCCTTTTACGTGTGAGCTCGCAGGGTTCCCCCTTTTACGTTTGAGCTCGCAGGGTTCCCCCTTTTACGTGTGAGCTCGCAGGGTTCCCCCTTTTACGTCTGAACTCGCAGGATATCCCTAAGCAAGCTTAGATCTGTAATTTTGTCTACTTTTGTCTACTGATCTGAATGCGGATATATTGTTTTCAACGAGAAGGTGCACACGTGTCATGACTAGGAGCCTCATCTCTGTACTCCTCGGAGGGTAGTAGGATGATCTATCAATCAATACATTCACCTTACTAAAGGTGGATAAGACTAGTCGGCTGGTTGCTGCGGGGCTGCCTGCATCTCCCTCTGCGGACGTATAACCAATCGATAACAATCTCATAAGCGTTCGATAATCTAATTACAGCGATCGTTCTCCAGCAAGAAACAAAGAAAACAAACCCACGTTAATAATAGATGAGTTTAATGTACCTGAGCTTGAGGGATGCTGAGATCTGTGAGCGTCTCTGGGGTGTTTTTATGAATATTATACCAACAGGAACGTTTCATAGCAATCACTGGGATCCAAAGGACTTATCTACAGTGCAGAATGGAGGAGGAGACGAGCATTCTCATTGGTGGCTTGGGGCAATGAGGAACTAGAAACTCTCCTGTTAACATGGTTTAAAAGCTGAAGCCATTAAGTCAGGGGTCTCAAACTCAAATTACCTGAGGGCCACACGACGAGTTTTCATATCCCATGGGGGGCCGCATGCAAACTTCAAAAACAACAGTACTGGTGTCAGCGGACGCATTATTAACCCCCCAGCACTGGTGTCAGCGGACGCATTATTACCACCAGCACTGGTGTCAGCGGACGCATTATCACCACCAGCACTGGTGTCGGTGGATGGATTATTAACCCTGACCCCTACACTGCACGCCGACCCCCTACACTGCACGCCGACCCCCTACACTGCACGCCGACCCCCTACACTGCACACAGACCCCCTACACTGCACACCGACCCCTGCACACTGCACACCGGCCCCTGCACATAAACCCCTGCACACTGACCCCTGCACACTGCACACGGACCCCTGCACATGGACCACTGCACTACACACTGACCACTCACCATCAGGGTACAGGGCACAGCGCACATCAGGATACATGGGGCACAATCGGGGTACATGAGGGCACATGAGGGGAATATGAGGGCACAATCGGGGTACATGAGGGGAATATGAGGGCACAATTGGGGTACATGGGGCACAGGTCAGCGTTTACCTGTGGTTTTCTTCTCATGCAGGAGTAAAGCAGAAAGTGTCTGTCATAAGTTTACATTTCTTTCATGTCACACTGTGGCTGCTTCCCGCCCCCTGGTGCCCCTCTCTTCTCATCCATCCCAGGTGATATCACAAGCAGAGGGGGTGGACGAGAAGAGAGGGGGGGCACCGGGGGGCGGGGAGCAGCCGCAGCGTGACAAGAGAGAAAAGTGAACTTATGACAGAGTATACAGACGCTTCCTGCGCTACTCTGCATATAAATAAAATCTATTCCCCGCCCTGCCTGCGGGCCATTTATAACCGATCCACGGGCCGGTACTTTGAGACCCCTGCATTAAGTGATCTCTGTGCTGATCACACTTATTCCAATCTGATTGTACAGCCTCCTTTTAGGCAGCGTACACACAACCGAGGTTCTCGCTGGAAACCAGCGAGAACCTCGCTGGAAACTGCATTCCAGCGAGGACCTCGGCCGTGTGTACACAGAGCGCTCGCCCCGCCCGTCGGGAATCCCGTCGCTCTCTTTTTACTCGACGGCCCGCCTGGATGAATGGCTGGTTGCCATTCCCGACGGGCGGGTCGCCGATTTCGACGGCTGGCAGAGAACCTCGACGGGCGGAACGATGTGTTCTGCCCGTTGAGGTTCTCTGCCGTATGTACGCGGCTTTAGATCTACAAATAAGTATGTAGTGCAAGGACCTGCCTGATTGGATAGATTTTGGTAGATCTGACATTGATTGTACAGAGACTGTACTATCAGAATGGAACATGTATGGTGTCCCCAACAAAGCACATTGGGGGTTATTTACTAAAGGCAAATCCACTTTGCACTACAAGTGCACTTGGAAGTGCAGTCGCTGTCAATCTGAGGGAAAGATCTGATACAAGGGGAAGCTCTGCTGATTTTATCATCCAATCATGTGCAAGCTAAAATGCTGTTTTTTATTTTCCTTGCATGTCCTCCTCAGATCTACAGCGACTGCACTAGTGGATTTTCCTTTAGTAAATAACCCCCAATGTGCGTTAACCTTTAGAATAAGAATTCTCTTACTAAAGTCAGATCCGCGCAGGAAGGATTCTGATTGGTTGCTGTAAGTATGGCGCGATTTTCAGTCCGTTACAGAGTGACGAATGTGCTATATCCATTACGAACACTAGTTTTACCAGAATGAGTGCTCCCATGTCATAACTTGCTTCTGAGAATCCGTGTTTTTTTTCACGTCGTTGAAGCCTACACAGAACCGTTTTTACGACGCGAAAAAAGACGCGAAAAAATACAGCATATTGAACATTTTTAATGCCCATTTTTTACGTCTTGAAAAATGCTCTGGAGCCTACACACGATCGTTTTTAATGACATTAAAAAAAATGCAGCATTAGACCTGGTTCACACTAGGGTTGTCCCGATACCACTTTTTTAGGACCGAGTACAAGTACCGATACTTTTTTTCATGTACTTGCCGATACCGAATACCGATACTTTTTTTAAATGTCATGTGACAGTTTTCAAACCACAATACAGACTAAGGATATTTTCTTCAGAATTATGAAGAACTCTAACTCAAGACATTATAAAAGAATAAAAATGAGTAAAAATTAATAAAAATGTTTTATTTTCTTGTCACGCAGTAGTAAAAAACTCAAAGAATTTTCACAGAACATGTTGATAAATACAAAAAAAGTATTCTATTTAGGTATCGGGAGCATTTGCGCGAGTACAAGTACTCCCGCAAATACTTGGTATCGGTCCCGATACCGATACTAGTATCGGTATCTGGACAACCCTAGTTCACACCTATGCGTTTTTTTTTTACAGAAACGCCCTACAGTTAATTTCATATGGGTTCCTATGGGACACGTTCACATCTATGCTTTTTTTCAGCCGCTGCGTTTTTGGAGAAGTTCATGGACTTTTTTTAAACTCAGGTCTTTGCTTTTTTTTTTGGTTCAGTAGACGTCAATGGAGAAGCTGCAGAAAAGCATGTTGTTTTTGCATTTGCGTTATGCGCTTTTTTTTTTATCTGCCCGACAACAAATTGGCCAAAAATGCATAAAAAATGCAAAACGCTGTAAAATCGCATGTGCAAAAAAAAACACAGCAAAAAGCATGGCAGAAAGGACCAAAAGCGAACTGCATAGGTGTGAATTAAGCCTAATGCCGCGTACACACGATCGGAAATTCCGACAAGAAAAACTTGGATTTTTTTCCGACAGAATGTTGGCTCAAACTTGTGTTGCATACACGCAGTCATGTCGAGGACACGGTGACGTACAACACTATGACGATCCGAGAAAAATGAAGTTCAATGATTCCGAGCATGCATGTTTTTTTGTTTGAAAAATTGAGAACCAGCTCTCAAATTTTTGCAAATTTCCGACAGAAAAAGTCAGATGGAGCCTACACACGGTTGGAATTTCCGTTCGCGCGTACGCGGCATTACGCTACAAAAAGCGCATGCTTAGATTTCATTTGTGAAAAAGTGCAAAATGTGGTGCAGCTGTGCATAGAAACCAATCAGCTTTTACATTTTATTGGCAAAGCTTCATTGAACAAGCTGAAGTTAGAAGCTTATTGGCTACCATGCACAGCTGCACCAGATTTTGCACTCTCCAGTTTTAGTAAATCAACCCCATCACTTCCTAAATTCCCAATGATGTCTTAAACTGGCCACATATTGGGATGGTATTGTACAATCTACCTTAGGCCCCTTTCACACGGGGCGGATCAGTAATGATCTGCCCCGTGAACCTCTGCTTGCTTAGCTGGGATCGCTCCGTTGATCCCCGCTGAGCCGGCGGATGACAGGGCGGTCCGCGCACACTGTAAAGGGACCGCCCTGTCTTTTCTCCGCTCTCCCCTATGGGGGGATCGGATGAACATGGACCATATGTCCGTGTTCACCCGATCCGCCAGACGTAAGGAAAAGTAGGTTTTTCCTCCGTCACACTTTGGCGGATCAGAGCGGGGCGGATGTCAGCTGGAAAGTGTCACTGCTGACATCCGTGACTCTATAGAAGAGCACCGTTCAGGTCCGCCTAAAAAACTGGCAGGTGGACCTGAACAGTCCTTCAGTGTGAAAGAGCCCTTAGGCCCCTTTCACATAGGCTTTCTTGATCAGGTCCACCTGTCAGTTTTTCAGGTGGACCTGATCATTCATTCTTATGGAGTGGCGGATGTCAGCAGTGACATGTCCATTAACGCCTGCTGCTATTCAATCCAATCATGTCTCTGAAATCCAGACGGATGGTGGTCCTATTTTCATACAGGCTGTTCATTTTCATCCGATCTCCCCATAGAGGAGAGCGGGGCTCTGACAGGTCCGTCCCTGCACAGTGAGCGGTGATGGACCTCTCATCTGCCTGCTCAGCAGGGATCAGCAAAGTCTGCCAGGCAGGGACCACCCGTGTGACAGGACCCTTAGGGTTCATGTCGACATCCATTCTTTTCAAATGCTGTGTTTGTTAGTCAAATGCATGTGTAGCAGATGCAGCGTTTCATCCAATAATGGCCCATACACACGATCAGACTTTGGATTGTACGATAATCCGATCGTTAGTACACAGCTTTCGAGAGCCGATCACAGCAGTTCATCTGATCTTATCCAATGGGAGCAGCATGAAAATGTTTCTTGTACAATACCAAATTGTACAACTTTAGTTTAATCAGTAAAGTTGTCCGAAAACACAATACAAATACACTACAACACATCACATAACTTACAAATTGTTATTTTGTTGTATGAGAAATTTTGTAACTTTAGTAGCCTCTTCTTTTTCCATATAAGACTAGCATGCAAGAATCAATTGATGATCATTTGTCCGATAATCTCATTGTGTGTACCAGGAATTAGCCTGCAGTTCAGTTACACCTTAAAGCGAATGGCCCATTGAAATTTTTTTTTAAAAGCCAGCAGCTACAAATACTGCAGGCGCTGACTTTTAAAAATAGGACACTTACCTGTCCTGGCGTCCGCAGCAGAGGACGAGCGATCGCTCGTCTCTCTGCTGCTCCCCCCTCCATCCACGGTGAGGGAACCAGGAAGTGAAGCGCTGCGGCTTCACTGCCCGGTTCCCTACGGCGCATGCGCGAGTCGCGCTGCGCCCGCCGATTGGTTCCCGCTGTGTGCTGGGAGCCGAGAGTTCCCAGCACACAACTGGAAAAACCTGACTTTTGCCCGAGACTGCGGGCCGGAAGTGGGTGCAGATACCTGTCTTTAAACAGGTATCTGCACCCCCCTCCCCCTGAAAGGTGTTAAATGTGACACCGGAGGGGGGGAGGGTTCCGATCAGCGGATCTTCACTTTAGGGTGGAGATCCGCTTTAATAAGACATCCTGCGTCCAAATAAAGAAGGTCACATGCAGCTTCCATTGCAGTTAATGGGATTTCGCATTTGACGTGTGTTTCAAGTGCATGCTAAATACAGTAATACCACGCCCACTGACATGAGCCCTTAGACCCCTTTCACACTGGGGCCACCCGTACGTTAGCATTAAAGCATCGCCTGTTTTAATGGCACTTTAATGCTGTTTATCGCCTCGTACACACGGTTAGACTTTCCGAGAAAAAAAGTCAGACAGGCTTTTTTTCTCGGAAAGTCCCGCCGTGTGTAGCCTCCATCTGACTTTTTTGGTCGGAAGTCCGACGGACCTTAGATAGAGAACCTGTATCTTTCTCTATCTTTCCGACGGACTCACGGCAGACTTTTGCATGGTCAAAAGTCAGACGTTTAGCATTCGTGGTGCTTTTCAGGCCGCTAGCGGGGCGATTTTTAACACCAAATTAAGGGTTAAAAATGCCCATGTTGCAGCTTTCCCTAAGAATTATTGAGGCGCTGCCCATTCATTTCAATGGGCAGGGGCGTTTTGGGAGCACTGTATGAGCTCTGTATACAGTGCTCCCGAGCCGCCCCAAAGATGCCGTTTGCAGGACTTTTTCTAAAGTCCCGCAAGCACAACGTCCCAGTGTAAAAGCACGCCGGAGGCAGTTTTCCTGTGCTTTACAGGTGCGCTTTCTAGAGCTAAAATGTCTAAAAACTGCATCAGTGTGAAAGGAGAACAATCTAGTAAATTCATGTCAGAGTCCTTCACATTGATAACATTGTACAAATATATCAAAGATGACTCCAGTAACTGCGAGGTCTCTGAAGGGGACACACAGCCACTTTGAGGTTAGAAGAAAGGAGATTGGACCTTAGACTGCTAAAAGGGTTCTTTGCTGATAGAGCAGTAAAAATGTATAACCCCCCTCCCCCAGAAAGGGGTACAATCTTAGAGGGTCAACAACTTAAAAAAAATAAAACCTTTAGATATTTTCCTCAGGAAGCAGAACATGGCTGGGTTTCAGGAACGCACGCAAAATCCTGCAACACACAAAAATGTGAAGCCCTTCTGCAGACATGTAATGGTGCCTTAGTTCTTAATAGCATCCCCACAAACCTACCTACCGCACCCAAAGGCGATTTTAGTTTGCATGTGCCGCACTATATAAGTTTTTCATTTATTCATTCATTCACACAGCAAAATGAATGGTTACAAAGTACCAGCACATTGCGATTTTTAAAAAGGGTCCTTTTAGTGCGTTTTTCATGATTGTGAGCTCCTTTGCACCTGCATAGTAGTGAACAGAGCTTGGGAGGTTGCTATGGGCACACAAACACTTTGTCGTTTTTTTTCTTTACTACATATAAGGTACAATGGTGTTCTCTGAGTTGGCTTGCTATTTTGGACAATGTTTATCCAACATTTGACCAATGTGGGGCGCTGTCCCGTTGTGGTTTATAAAGTCAGCGCAGATCCCCATTGTTGTAGACTAGCAGGGATCTCAATAAGTGACTCTATTGTGTTCAGGGTGAAAAGCACTCCATGAATGGAGGGAGGTTGGACCCTTCAATTCAAGCCTTTCTCTGCCAGGCCAGGGACCATTGGTTTGACATGTTTACCAAACACGGCTATCTGTCCCGCTAAACAAGTGCCGCCCCATGTAGGAGCCCACAGGGGGGAAAGCTGGCCGGCCCAGTTTCTGCAGCCATCTGCTGTGTCCCGGTCTGTCCTGTTCTGGCCTCATTAACATGTGTACAGTTCGTGCCTTGCTATTCAGGTGGAGGAAAGAGACTCGTTTGCTGAGTTCTGGCAATGGAGGTGTGATGTGCTAATCAGTCCCGGGACCTCCTGCCGTGTTCTCCGAGCCTCTCATCCAGACATTTTTTCCTCTAATATACAAAAATAATTGGCTTATGGCACCCATATTGTATTCCTGGCTCCACCATCTTGTGTCCTGAGGGCATCACCTGATGTACAACAAACAGGTTGGGGGGGGGCTTTACTCGTTAACATTCTTGTCTTGTAGCATGGGGATGCGCCGAATTCCTTCCATCAAAAAGCAATTAGTTTGGGTGCACTGCTCCTGATTTCATGTCTTTCCTACCTGTGGTCCAATTTCTTCCTACAGTGTAAAATATGATGATTTCTTCATTGGCATCCCAATTAGATGAAGAAGGGATTGTACGGATTGGAACATGTGTGGCCAGCTTTTGATGAGGCAAGCACCTACCTGACTGAATATAAAATGAAACTTCAGTGCCACTCCTTAGCGCCATTATAACTTGCGTCTAGATGTGCTGAAGGGCTCTGGGTCCTGCTGGAGCACGTAGATACGTCTGTGCACACGCGTGTGATTTCCTTCACATACATGAAGATATATCAACGTTGTACAATCCAATGGCAATGTGTGTAGCCAGCTTTAAGAAGATTGTAATTTGTAATCAGACTGTAATTTGGGTGGCCAGTCTTTATGGAGGAGTGGAATGTGATTGGTCCTATAATGTGGAGTGAGCCCCAGTCTGTAGTGAGTGTCTATTATTGTGTTGGGGTGTCACTCCTGTCCTCCATCGCTCCTCATACTTTGCTGTGGTACACTATATTACCAAAAGTATTGGGACGCCTGCCTTTACACGCACATGAGCTTTAATGGCATCCCAGTCTTGGGCCCCATTCACACCTGAGTGTTTTGTAGCTTGAAGCCTGTAGCTACAAAACGCTTGGGGGGGGGATCATTTATTCTCTATGGAGATTGTTCACATCTCCACTCAAAAACGCCTGAAGCTCAAACAAGTTCTGTAGTATATTTTTAGGCAGATTACAGGCGTTTTTCTTTTGTTTACATGGGTGACCATTTGACCTGTACAAAATCGTGATAAAAACTTGCGACTTTCTGCCTGAAAATAAAACTCTCAGATGAGAATAAGGCCTTAGTCCGTAGGGTTCAATACTGAGTTGGCCCACCCTTTGCAGCTATAACAGCGTCAACTCTTATAGGAAGGCTGTCCACAAGGTTTAGGAGTGTGTCTATGGGAATGTTTGACCGTTCTTTCAGAAGGGCATTTGTGAGGTCAGGCACTGATGTGGATGAGAAGGCCTGGTTCCCAGTCTCTGCTGTAATTTATCCCAAATGTGTTCTATCGGGTTGAGGTCAGGACTTTGTGCAGGTCTATCAAGTTCTTCCACCCCAAACTCGCTCATCTGTGTCTTTATGGACCTTGCTTTGTGCACTGGTCCAAATCATTTGGTGGAGGGGGAAATTTGGTGTGGGGTTGTTTTTCATGTGGGAAGAGTTTGGGGATGGCCCCTTACTGTTCCAACATGACTGTGCACCAGTGCACAAAGCAAGGTCCATAAAGACATGGATGAGCGAGTTTGGGGAGGAGGAACTTGACTGGAAGAATGGTCAAACATTCCCATAGACGCACTCCTAAACCTTGTGGACAGCCTTCTCAGAAGAGTTAAAGCTGTTATAGCTGCAAAGGGTGAGCCAACTCGATGAATAACCCTACAGACTAAGGCTCCATTCACATCTAGGCGTACGCTGTAGCGGCGTATTGCGGCGACAAATCAATAGGCGTTTTGTCCCCGCGATTTGCGGCGACAAAACGCCTATTGATTTTTTGCAGAAGAGGTGAATTAACATTGCCGGCTATGCCCGTACGCCCGATACGCCTGAAAAAAAGGGTCCGGGACTTGTTTGAGCTTCAGGCGTATGGGCGTTCGGCGTGGAGATGTGAACCATCTCCATAGCCGACAATGTTAATTCGCCCCTCCAGCGTATCTAGGGCTGCTTCAGCGTCGGGCGTAAGGCGACAAAACGCCTAGATGTGAATGGAGCCTAAGACTGGCATTCCATTAAAGTTCATGTGCGTGTAAAGGCAGACGTCCCAAAACTTTTGGTAATACAGTGTATGTGTCAACACCTTGTCACTCTTCCACACTGAACGAGGGTGCCCTATAATGTTTTACAGCTTCTTGTTGAACACTTCCTCATGCCCAGATGCTGTTGCTGTCCCTGTTTAGTGTTATGGCCTTGTCTCCTCTGCTTTATTACCTTCCACTTCCTACCGTGCTGTGTGTGACCAGAGTCATGATCCCCCTTCCACTGACGATAGGATTAGTCGTTAAGCTGTGCTGGTGCTGATGGGGTCACTGCTTTGGGGCTTTGTTGTATACTAATGTACAGTAAGAGTATCCAAACAGGAGCCACAGGCAATGTTATCATCACTAGAGTAAAGAGCTACTCCACCCAGAACTCAATGAACTGGGCCATAGGAAGCCTTCATTTTAGAGACTTCACCCCCTCCCCCCCCCCTTTCCAGGCCGCAACCATGGTGACACTCTCCAGCCAAGGGATTGACCGGTTATGTATAATGGATCATGGGAATCCATTGGGAAGTGTAAAGTCCATTTTAGTCTTTGTACTGGGCTGTGGAAAGGAGATTTCATCCTTCGAGATATACAAGAAGACTGGATAGGATAGCACATGTAGCAGGTGCACTAAGCCAGTATCTGAATTTTAGTTGGAGCAGGTCTTTAAATTTTAGATATAATGTTGGCAATGTGGTTGTACCCAAGTTGATCATTCAGCCAGCCCATACATAGTTGAAATCTTGGCCAGTTCCTGTTGAACTGGCTGGGATTCAAACTGTGTATTGTCTGATCTTTGATGGAGTTCTCTAGTCTACACAATCGATGTATAGAATATCACTGGTTGCCATACGGCAAGCAGTGTTTTTGGTGGTCTTAGTAAATATTAATTGGCTACAGGTTCAAAATGTAGAGTAGAGATGGGATTTTCCAGATGGGACCCCATTGGTTTTATTTATAAATCTAGTAAATGAGTGACACCTTGAATATCCTATCTCTACTTCATTTGTTACCTGTTTGTCAATTTCAGGATGTGGTTTTGGTTTACTCCACTGAGGCCAGATTAAGTCGCATTCGTTTTCTGGTTAGATTAGGATCATTTTTAATAAATTAAACTGGTCTGGTGGTGGACCAATCATACCTCCCTTGTACAAGGCAGTACTTACCAGTATGTGGCAATCCCTGAAAAACACCTGGCAGTTGGCATTGGTACCCAGTATTGTTGACTAATGCACACTCATGAGGGCAACAAGGAGCCCCTAACACTGAATTACGCGCTGCCATACCCAGAAGTAGCGGAATTCCAACAGGGACAGCTGCTGGGTTGGAGCTGCGGAAAAGGTAAACATACACAGCGCCTATGATGGGATTAGTGATTTTTCTTTAATGGCAGGTTCTCTTTGGATAACATTTTGAATATATTATAATTTTTTTTTACTTGGTATATATGGAATTTTCTTATTCACACTTGTGACGTGTTTATTTTTCCCTTTGCAGGGGCCTACAACATTCCTGATTCCGAGATTGACTTCCTGGCTAAAATGCTTAAGGCGAAAGAGCAGAACGCTGTCAATTTTGCGGAGCATGGTGAGTGTGACATTGTACATTAAAGACCATGCCAAAAAAAAAAAAACGGAAGGGGGCACCCATATACAGAGCCAGCACCTGACGGGACGGACAGGGACCCCTGAGCAGCAGGCTGTAAATCCTCTTTTCAGTGGAAGTTCAGTGATTAGCCTGTCACCGGACAAGCACCTCATTGTCAGCTGCCTGCTGCCAGTTGTGTTAAATGACCCATAAAGTGACAAACACACTGCAACATCTTAATGTCATCATGTTAACGGCCTCAGGCTGGGCTGTATGAATATTCACTGCTGGCTTGTGCCATTGTCACGCCTCAGTGGGCTCAGTGTCCTGTTATTGGGACACCCAGGTACAAGGCGGAACATTGACATCTCAGAGGGCTTTACACTGCGGACCGGTGTCAAGGACGTCACTTCTGTTTGCAATATACTAGTAAAGGGCTTTTCTTATTTGAAGCTGATTTATCCGATTTGTTTAGAGGTCAGCTAAAGAAATCTCTCACTGGATTACCGATCTCGGACATCCCAGCAGTGACAGCAGGACACACACTTTGCAATCTGATCACACAGTCTCCTTTTTTCTTTCTGTCCATTCACCAATAACCCAGTTCATTGTTCTGAGTTCAGCAACTTTGTGGTGTTTGTTACAATTTGGATAAAAAATCGGGCCTCATTCACATAACCGTGCTTTATCAGTACATCTGCGTGAAGGGTTGCTGTGCCTGCACAGGATGCACCAATGTTCTGTGCATCCACCTTCAGGCAGTCCCATTCATATCTATTGGGATGCAGCAGCTGCACGGACACAGCTGATTGTCCCAATTTGACAGTCGTGTGGGTAAATGGTCCCAAACGCAGACAGTGTGCGTTCAGATGCACCTGCATGGCTGTCAATTTAGGACGAGCAGCTGCGTTTATGCAGCCGCTACATCCCAATAGACGTGAATAAGACTGCTTGCACGTGAATGCATGGAACACCGGCGCATCCCATTCAGGCAAAGACAGCTGTTTGCATGGATGTACGCAACATTTTGTCTGTGTGAATAAGGTCTAAATAAGATAAGATGGGATGGAATGGAAGATTCTGATAATTTTTAGTCCAGTTGCCCAGAGGATGGAGCTGTCAACACATCTGATGCAGAACCAAGGGTTGTCCTTAAAAGTTTTTTTAAGTTTTAAAATAATGGACTGCAAACGTTGGCATAAGACATGGGTATACCAATACACCAGACAGGCGACGTGAGAGTACCCAACCCCATTACTGGAATACATATACAGAGACAGATGAAAGCATATCTCCAAAGCATATGTATTAATATGCCAAAGTCTGAATCAGTGACATCATATCCAATAGTGTTGGCTTTGGTACAGGTTGTCTGGCTAGTTGGCTGACGGGTTCTAAACCCAATGGACCCCCACAGTTATCACGGTTTGTAGTTATGTCTGTTGTACAGCAGATCTAAGGCTGGCCATAAATTAAAATAGTTTTTTCATTCAACCAGCAGGTTGAACAAAAACAAAAATGAACAGATTTGAGGTAGATGAGGGAAAACCTCCTACTGAGCTATTGTATTCTGCCAGCATGGAGCGTTCCCCACCGACAGAATGCAATGATTAGTGTTGCCTGCTAGAGCCGACGGCACTGATTGATCAGGAAAAACCCGACAGGCTGATAATACACAAGTCGATCCATATGGTTGTGTACAACCAACTAGCCCATACAAGGATCGGAATTGGTCTGGTCCTTGCTGAACTGGACAAATTTCCATCTGTCTATGACTGGCTTTAGACTGAGGTTGATAGTCTGGATACAATTTTATACAGCATAGTGCCGTGTTTCTCAAACTTTTTTCAGTCAAGGCACCCTTTAAAATGATGCACAATCTCAAGGCACCTTAAAATGTAATGATTGGTCTTACAAAACGCAACGATATCCACACATGTAGGGCACCCAATATTAGAGGTGATTCATTCTTTCAAGTCAAATACAATTTTGAACACTGGTACCGATTAGTATTCCAGTGTTTATCTCTGCCATTCAGCTAACATGACCCCAGTGCTGATATAGAAGGGCACGGAGGGGCAAAAAAGAATGCCGCGCAGGCGCCCAATGACATCATTGCATGTTAGAACGCCGTGGTTAGAAGGTTATAATAGTATGCAGAGAAAACCTGTGGCTTTATGTAACTTTGTGGCTTTGTATCGGTTTTATTCACGCACTTCAATTTTAAGGAATTTTCCAGGGAACCCCTGAAGGTTGAAAAAGGCTGGTATAGTGTCAAGCAAATTAATGAAAAGGGAAAGTCAATGTTTCAGGTGTCCAAAAGCGTCATCATTAGGACTTAGAAAATATAAGCATGGAATCTACTGAGGAGTTTTACTTATTCAGACATTCATTTGTTGTGTTTTCTCAGTCCTAATGAAGGGATGTTTTTGGGCATTTCTTTTTTTCCTTTTGATCTTCTACTTGATACTTCATTGGAATAAAATGGTTTCTGGACTATGAATCCATTGTTGTGCCACTTTCATATTAGATCTGCTGGTATCCACTACAAACCAGTTGTATTCCTCATAGAAGATTTCCCTCACTTCCTGTACTGATGACAACGGTCTCTAAGCTACCCGAACAGGGTCAGGGACAGCGGTAAAAACCCAACAGAGCTGCTAAGCTTGATTTTGCTGAAAGATTGTCAAATAATTTCCCAAAGTCTGCAACCTATTCTTCTCCGCATATTTAGAAGCACCAAAAACAATAATCGCTCCTGTGCATATGATTTACAATATGTGTTTTTTTTTTCTTTGCAGTCAATACCACACCGTCCAATCCTCCGCCCGTGCCACCAGTTAAAGAACCTTCCGGCCGAAGTAACAGTCCGGGCTCTCCTAAAACTACCCGAAAACCTCCTGGTGATGCGCTGCTACTAGGTAATACACCAGGTTTTTACTTTCGGACCACGACAGTGACCTCCCTATATGGATACCCAGTTCCACCCAGTCAGTGAAGTCACTCTCCCTACTGGCTGTACAATTTCTTAGAATGGGGCAGATGGAATTTAGTCCAGCCATAACTGGTCATATGACCTACAGGCCATGTCATTGACCCCCCACATGTTGATCCTTCTGGACAGAGGGTTCGGGAAGTGCTTAGTGTATAATAACACCCCCCTCTGCTCTGTGCTTTTCATGTCTGATTATAAAAGGATTGCAGTTCATTCATCAAACAGCAATTGTCTTGCCCCGTGCTGAACCTCTCCTGTTTTGTCCGGCTCTTCAGTCAAAGGCACAGGGTGCAGGAAAGGCTGCTGAGCCAAACAATAAAGCAATTAAATCTGTAAAAAGCCAAAAGAGCTCTCTGATCGGGATACAATAGTCCCAGCAGAGAGTCATTGCCTGCTAACCACAGGTGCTCATTACTCCACTCGCTCTGCCAGCTCTGACTTCACATTAAAAGACTCTCGGGCCATTATAGGGAGCCCAGCGATGGACAAAAGAATGTTACCTTCTTTTGTAAAATGCATTGATGGCCATGTAGCATAAACCTACCCGACCACTGAGTATGAGAGCTGGGTGATTAAAGGGAACCTGTCCTGGGGGAAATACAGGGGCTGGCATTGCATTATTTGAGAATACTAGTTGCCTGGCTGTCTTTGGCTTTAATACTTTCTGCATCCAAACTCCTGATCTGCATCTTTCTTTCAGTTCAGTGTCTCAGAAAGTACTAAAGCCAGTGAATTAGCATGACAGGCAGGCAGCATTTTCAAGAGGAGGGGGGGTATCAATAGCAGCTTAATGGTCAGATTCAAGGACAATGTCACTATTAGGGGCAGCAGGTGATTAAACAGGTTAAAGTAGTGGTCCATGTCACTTTATCACCCCCTCCACCTATTCCCTGTACCCAAAAAGCTGGTGTCTGCTCATTGCTCAACCTTTCTCTACTGGCATAAAGCAGATCTCACCTTAAGACACCTTTCACACTGGCACTGCGGGCGCGATAGCGCTGCTAGTTCTAGCGGCGCATTTCAGACGCTATCGGGCGGTTTTAACCCCAAAGAGGGGGTTAAAAACTCCTGTGTTGCAGCACTTTTAATGTGCTTTGGAAACGCTGCCCATTCATTCCAATGGGCAGGATGTTTTGGGAGCACTAAATACAGCGCTCCCAAACCACCCCAAAGATGCTACTTGCAGGACTTTCCATAACGTCCTGCAAGCGCACCGCCCCAGTGTAAAAAGTCACACTTGAATGAAAGGGAGGTGTTTTTCAGGCGCTTTGCAGAGGGTTTTTCTAGCGCCTGAAAACTGCCCCAGTGTAAAAGAGGTCTTAATTTTAATATTCCACCACCCCAGTAGAGGTTACTATGCAAACACTAACTTTCTGGTGGTCTATATTTGAGAAAAGTTCACCATTCAAACGCAAAAATATTAAGGGGAAAGATTGGCTCCAAGTCAGAGCAATAGATGAGGATCCAATAGAGTTGGATTCCCTGTTTAGCAGTATGGATATTCTTTGCATGTAATTCCTATTTAGCAGATACCTGGTTGTCTCTGGTTTATTGGGTTATTGACCTAGAATAAGCATGCAGGCAGTGAAGGCGGAACTTTTGATGTGCATACTTGTCCCAGTTAAGTATTGTAGCCACATGACCAACGTAATAGTCAGACAACTAGCATTTTAAGAAGAAGGCCAGCAATATGTATGTCTTTTAAGCACATGCCCCCATCACATTCAACTGCATTTAAATTTAAAAGGCAAAACAAATGAGGTGAAAACGTATACTGATTGCTGGAGTGCTTACATTGGAGTCCTACATTAACTTCTTAAATCTGTGTCTCGGCAGGTGTGGTGGTGGCCTGTGCCCTTGCTGGTCTCACAGCTTTGACTATCGCCGGTATATGTTGGTGCAGGTAATACATACTCATTCAATGCATTTGAAGTCTGTTAAAGTGTATGCCAAGGCAAAATAACAAAAAAAGATAGTACTTCTCTACAACACATGCAGATGTCCCCATTTGTATACCTTTAGGCTGGGTTCACACTGCTGTGCGCAGCGGCTCACAGCAGGGGTCCAGTGTGCCCCTGTTCTCTGTTTCAGGGACGAGTCTGGCACAAATTTTTTATCTCGATTCGGCCATGAAACAGACCAGAAGACGCACATGACTCTTCTACAAACCCATTGGCAGCCGCGCCAAAGCTGTGTGAACCGACTCCATTGAGAGTTGGTCACAGTCTCCTGACATACGAATTGGATTCAGGGAAATACGCATCCAATTCGCACTAGTGTAAACCCAGCCTTAAAGGCAAAACTTTGGGAATAGAACCCCTGTCCATTTTTATTACAGTCTGTGCCCCGCCATTGGGAAGATTAATTTGTCCCGTTTACCATTATCATTGAAAGTAGGGTTGTCCCGATACCGATACTAGTATCGGTATTGGGACCGATACCGAGCATTTGCCCAAGTACTTGTACTCAGGCAAATGCTCCGATGCTTCAGCCGATACCTGGACAGTCAGGGTGATCACCGTGCTGCTGCCGTGTGCCCCCATCCGTGCTGCTGCCGTGTGCCCCCATCCGTGCTGCTGCCGTGTGCCCCCATCCGTGCTGCTGCCGTGTGCCCCCATCCGTGCTGCTGCCGTGTGCCCCCATCCGTGCTGCTGCCGTGTGCCCCCATCCGTGCTGCTGCCGTGTGCCCCCATCCGTGCTGCTGCCGTGTGACCCCATCCGTGCTGCTGCCGTGTGACCCCATCCGTGCTGCTGCCGTGTGACCCCATCCGTGCTGCTGCCGTGTGACCCCATCCGTGCTGCTGCCGTGTGACCCCATCCGTGTTGCTGCCGTGTGACCCCATCCGTGCTGCTGCCGTGTGCCCCCATCCGTGCTGCTGCCGTGTGACCCCATCCGTGCTGCTGCCGTGTGACCCCATCCGTGCGGCTGCCGTGTCCCCCCTCCAAGCATTGTAAAAAAAATGTACAAAAAAAATAAATTGTAACAAAAAAAAATACTGACACATGTGCCACTGTCGCATGAGATTTAAAAAAAGTATCGGTATTCGGTATCGGCGAGTACTTGATAAAAAATATCGGTACTTGTACTCGGTCCTAAAAAAGTAGTATCGGGACAACCCTAATTGAAAGTAAAGGAAAATCCCACATTTTGGGTAGTCCCCAGAAAAGTAAGAGAGGCAATCTTCCAATGTTGCCACTAGTTCTGATGGCCAGGGAGTCCCCAAGGAATTCTCTTAATTTGTAGGAATTTTTCTCACTTCCTGTTTGGCTATGGGACAGGAAGTGAAGGAAAATATCTGCAATGTGACACAGATGTCGAAAAAAATATCACAGGGGTTATAACCCTTCTATGCTCTATCCAAAAGAAACAAAAATGCCTATAGTTCTACGTTAAAGACCCTGCAAGTACAAAAAATACCTGTTGATATACCAGAAATGCATTTGGCTCCTAAAATCTGTTATGTTTGAGTGGTGTAAGCCCTGCCCTCTGGGAAACACACTTGTTCCAGGAGACAGCGGGGACCACTGGGAACGCGCTGCGCTACTCGCGCATGCGCAGTAGGGAACCGGGCAGTGAAGCCACAAGGCTTCACTTCGTGATTCCCTCACCAAGGGTGGCGGCGGGGGCAGCAGAGAGACGAGCGATTGCTCATCTTCTGCTGCCAACATCGCGGGCGCGCTGGACAGGTAAGTGTCCATTTATTAAAAGTCAGCAGCTGCAATATTTGTAGCTGCTGGATTTTATTATATTTTTTTTCCGCAAGACCTCTGCTTTAAGGTGTGGAAAAAATGAAAGAATGGTAGATTTTACAGGCCAAAAGGTAGCAAATAAGAGAAGTTCATTGTTGGGGTTTACGGTACATACACTTTAAATATATACAGTCTACTATATACCAATTATGGGAAAATATCCATGTCAACATAGAAAGCAAGTGTTCCTCATACTTCATTACAATCCCACATGCTGAAAATTGTCCAACACCACTTGTTTCTGCAGGATAACCCAACACACATTTCCAATGACGCTGTTATTTTATCCTATTGCACCAAATTGTCCTCCCAGTTTTTTCAGAAGCTCTGTGTGTTGCCCGCAGCAACCAGTTTCCAACTTCCATCATTTTATTGCAAGCTGTAAAAATGACAACTGCAGTCTGGTTGCTAATGCAATATAAATGCTTTCTTTTTGGCCCTCGGGCCTGCGATTTCATGGATTTCACATTTACATATTACTCTCTTTTTTTTGCTGTCTTGCAGAATGCGCCGAGAGATAAAATTGGCAGAAAAGACAGATTATCCAGCCTATAGACAGTCACCGCCTCCACCGTATGAAAAGACATCATCGGTATGTTATAAATGACAATGAAATGACTGATCCACACAATGTTGTCTTCTTGTACTGGCTGATATATATACAGTACTTACATACTGTATGTGTGTGTGTGTGTGTGTGTATATAGATAGATAGATATACACACTGTATATGACTGTCAGATATTATCCCAAGAACAAAAGGCGTGGAGATATCTGATCACCCTCAAATACGTTGTCGGCATCCCACTGTATCCCACTGTAATCCTGGATCAATGATAAAAATGAGCATGCAGTGCTTTGATCC
Organism: Rana kukunoris; assembly: GCA_029574335.1. Lineage (NCBI taxonomy): Eukaryota > Metazoa > Chordata > Amphibia > Anura > Ranidae > Rana > Rana kukunoris. Next base: position 163,849,890 of record CM056057.1, read on the forward strand.
TTTCTCCTATTTCATGGAAAATTTCACCTGCAGCTACCTGAGATGTTCGTAACTGTCCCCTTGGATTTCAGAATTGGTTTTTAAATAAAATGTTTAGTGGGTTTGCATATATTTCCTTTTATATATGTAGGTGCTAAAATCGATATATTTTCTACATAAAATTTTCAGCAATTTTTTAGCTGCTGAAAAAAATAGCCTTATGTTTACAGAGCTCAGTAACGCAAGCTTATCGACGAAACTGAATAAATCAAAGCTATGACTCATCATCCTCTGCCTGTTCTGCTCTCTCTTTAAAAAACCCTAATGCTCTTTAAATAAAGTACACTCAGTATTCATTGTTTATTTGTAAAATAATGTTATTCAAATAGTAACACAAGGATGGTAATTATTATACTAGCCCATAGTCAAATGACATTCCGCAGGAGGGATCTCCCATCCTGGGTTTGAACGTCATATGATGTCCTGAGTATCCCGGTCGTCCCGAGACCCAGTGCGCGTCCCCGGCGGTCGCGATGCCTGACGGACACCCACGATTGCCCGTGAACAGAGCAGGACCGTGGATCTGTATGTGTAAACACACCGATCCACGTCCTGTCAGGTGAGAGGACACTGATGGTGTTTTCCTTGTGTCTCCTCCCCTTGTGAGTCCCCGCCCCCTACAGTTAGAAGCACTCCCTAGGAAACATAATAGACCCCTTGATCGGCCCCCAGGTGTTAAGCCCCCTCCCTGCCAGTCACATTTACACAGTAACCGATCGCTGTATAAATGTTCCCTATTTTGTCACCTATTTTGTAGACGCTATGGACTAGATTCAGGTAGCCCGTCTTATCTTTGTGCGGGCGTAACGTATGTCATTTACGTTACGCCGCCGCAAATTTTTCAGGCAAGTGCTTTATTCACAAAGCACGTGCCTGTAAAGTTGAGGCGGGGTAGCCTAAATGACCCGGCGGGTAGGGAGTGTGTATTATTTAAATAACGACTTACGCAAGTCGGATCTAATGGAAATCTATGCGTAACTGATTCTATGAATCAGTTGCATAGATAGGAGGGCTCAGACGCAGAGATACGACGGCTTATCTAGAGATAAGCCGTCGTATCTCTTTCCTGAATCTGGCCCTATAACTTTTGCGCAAACCAATCAATATACACTTGAGGAAACTTAAACTGAGGAAAAATTAAGTTCGTTAAAAAAAATGTTGGGATATTTATTTTAGCAAAAAGTTAAAAATATTGTGTTTTTTTTTGAAATTGTCATTCTTTTTTTGTTTGTAGCGCAAAAAAAACGAAAGCTCTATTTGGGGGGGAAGGGGTGAAAATGCCCTGTATGGAAGTGGTTAAAAAAAAAATATGCGATTGAAAAAAAATGTAGTTAAAATCGGAAAACTGGGTGCATGTAGAATTATTGGGCCATCCTTTTGGTGACCATTCAAGTTCAATCAATGATTAATTTCTGTAATATTTTTAGTATTTTGAATTAATCAATTAAAACAATCATTGTGTGAAGTTCTTATGGATTACTTTATACGTTTTATGAATTTTTTGACACCAGGGAATTTGTACACATTTAGGCTAAAAGACAATGGCTGGAATGTCTGTGTGTCTGATAATTTTTGGATGTCTGTGATCAGCTTCAGATTACAGATCCACTTTAAATTGTAGCTGTACTCTGGTTTTAACATTGAACTGGGTTCATCATCTTCTTGGAATGGATAATTAAGATGCAACAGAAGGGCTGAAATGTTTATATTTCCTGGAGAAAGTGCTGCACTGGTCTTCTCCTAGTGCTGCTCAGATAATCAGAAGCACAAATCTTAGGTCACAGGATAAAAGCCCCAGTCCTCACATCAGCAGTGATCACATAACTAGGGCCATACATGGTATGAATTTCTCTTACATGATTCCAATATAAACACACCGTGCTGACAGGAATCCCTCCTGCCGCGTCATTGTCTTCTGGCAGGGGGAAGACATCCCTGCTGGGAGAAGACTGTGATTATCGCTAGCGGCTATAGCAGCCAATTGCAATCATCGCAAGCGAATCTGTCAGGCTGGTTGTACCCAAGTTTGTCGGTCGATCGATCAACTGAGTACATCCTGCTAAACTGCCCGAGTTTCGGACCGTGCATGGTCAGCCTGAATGTCATTCAATAGTGCGGCCAGCACTAATGCCGCGTTCACACGGTCGTTTTTTGTCTTGTAAAAAAAACTTTGTTTTTTCTCATGGAAAAAAAAAACAAAGGGCCAGATTCAGATACACTTAATATTGCGCTGCGTAATCGAAATACTCTACGCTGCCGTATTTTACCAGGCTCTACACCGAATCCTGGTAGATTTGCCCGTACGATACGGCGGCGTAGTCTATTTCTCGCCGTGTAATCGAAATACGCGATTGGGGGGCGTGAAGCATTTAAATTAGGGGCGTCCCCGCGGCGATCGAACTGCGCATGCTCCGTTCAGAAATTTCCCGCCGTGCATTGCGCGAAATCACGTTGTTACGTCATTCGTTGTTTGAGTAGCGTCGTTTACGAACATTCCTATTCCCGGACGACTTACGTAAAAAATAATAAAAGACGTCGGAAAACGTAGAAATTCGACGCGGGAACGACGGCCATACTTAACATGGGCTGTCTAATATTAGAGCAGCAAAAAGCTGGTATAGTGTTGCGTAAAAAAAAGATGACTAAAGGTGCCATAAGAGATTGCGATTGAAGATCGTAATTACTGGGATCGCCGGCAAAAGCTCATTAGCATACCCCGACGCGGAAAACGATGGGAAGTCCACCCAGTGGCCGCAATTTTATTCCAGCGTAGATCCGAAGGCGTACGAACACGTAATCCAGTCGAATTGAAGCGCTAAGCCGTCTATTCATGGTTTGAGGTTTTTGACTAGCTAAAAAACGTGCGTAATTTGAAATTACTCCAGTCTGACACCAGTTAGACAGGCGTAATGGCTCTCTGAATCTGGCCCAAAGTTTTTCAAACTTCATTTTAAAAAACGACATTGCCTACACGTTTTCTGAAAATGCTCTTGCAAAGCGCGGTTACGTACAACACGTACGACGGCACTCTGTTCCATTCAAGCTCGCGTCATAACTTGCTTCTGAGCATGCGCGGGTTTAAAATCGTAATTTTAAACATCGTTTTAGCCCACACACCATCATTTTTTAATGACACAAAAAACGACATTTTAAAAAACTACATAAATTGAAGCAGGTTCGAATTCTATATTTTTTTTGGTTGTTTTTCAGAAGACAAAAAACGACATAAAGCCCACACACAATCATTTTAAGTGACGTTTTTTAAAACGTTGTTTTATTTCATCACAAAAAACGACCGTGTGTACGCGGCATAAAAGGGAGCAGTAATTTTTTTCTTAATTTTTTTTTATACCTTCTATTACTTTTTACTTGCCTATCCCAGATATTATAATAGCATTACATTATGACTGGGATCCGCTTTTAATTAATTATGTTTGTTTTGTTTGTATTTCAGCCCGGAGATAAGAAATTGGCTCAGAATGCTCAGATGTACCATTACCAACATCAGAAACAACAGATGATATCCATGGAGAAGTGAGTACCTGGGAAATCTCATGTAGAATGTGTATGTTGGGAAATGCCTTCCAATATGGAACCTGGTCTATAATAAATCTTATTTATTTTTTTAAGAAATAAAGATGAGCTGAAGCACCCAGACTCAACTGTCACATCGGATGAGGAGAATGAAGATGGTGACTTCACCGTTTATGAATGTCCGGGATTAGCCCCTGTGAGTACTTTGTACATTTTTACATAGATCTGCTGCTGGGTCCGTTGAAAGAGAAAGTACAAAATAGTTTTAGTGAGCTGATCGTCTCTTTTTATTGCAGTGTTTACCTGAAATTTGGATTTGTACATTTTATATGGCTAATTTGCAACATTTTTATTACTGTAATAAATATGGAGATTTGTTGGTTAGCAACAAGGTGGAAACTCGCAGTGACTCGGGGTCTTTTTACATTTATGGAGCATTGTGCACTTAGATGAGCTTTGCTGCATATGTTTAAGAGATCCCTTGTGCAATTTATATTTTGTTCTTTCAAAATTTTAATTTCCATGTTTCAAATGCTTTAAAAACTGTATAATGCCTGTGATGAGATTTAAAATAGTTTTCACTCAACAATGTATTTTGGGGTATTTAAAGCATTTGTTAACCTAAAATAAATAATAGATCCTGTCCCTTAAGCATGTTATACAGCACAGTGCTTGTGCTGTGTAATTTGGCCCCCTGTAACACCTGAAATACCTGGCTGATCCTGCCAGTTTTTACCCTCTCCTCTGTAAACTGAACAGGTTTCATTATGGCTGCTAAGCCCTGATACCATGGTCAGTTTACATTCCTCCATCATCCAAAGCTCTCCTGTTTGCTCTTCTCTCTGCTTCTACCACCCCCTTTCTGTCTGTCAGCTTGTGACAGTGCCCGCCCCTCCTGCTGCTGAAATAACTTTTATATTGTCATACCCATCCGCTAAGTGGGGGAATCGCAGCCCCACCCGGAGCAGCTGTCAGACGGGGAGGGGGAAGAGGCGGCCGGTCATGTGAGCGCCGATCAGCACTCTGAAATGAGGTTTAGCAGGCATTTTTTTTTATAAATCACACACAAGGGGACACAGCATTAAGACACAGAGCGGATGGTATGAATAAGTCAGAGTGGCTTAACAACCACTTTAACGTTTCAAGGTGCGTACTTAATATGGGTGAATGCAAAAAATTGCATAGGAACGACTGTGCATTATACACAAACTGGCTCACAGGGAACTTGCGTTGCCCCTCTCAAAACAGCTGTTGAGATGGGAGGACCCTAGATACACTAACTTGTGCTGAGGAAATAATATAGGTGGGCATTGCTGACTTCTTCTGAAAATGCCAGTTTTTTGGGTTTCTCTGGCCATAGCACTTTCTCTATCATTGACCCCAAGCAATCATGTGGCCAGTGAAGGAGGTGGTGGTCTGCATGTTCTTTCCAGGTCAGAGACTCAAGAAGTATTGACAGTGAATCCGCATGAGAGCCAAGCACCTAGCATTTTCTGAAGGTGAAGTCCACAGTGGCAGCCTCTGTTTCTCTCTCAAGTTTCCTTTAACACATTGCTAGGTATACAGATGACCACTAGGAGGGCATTTACAATTTATATATACTGATATCAAAATTGCTTAAAACTGAATAACAGTAAATGAGTAAAAAGTGAACGTTACATTAAAAACGGCTTTCAGGTAAGCTGTACATTGACAGCTCTGGGTATGCGCTCACTAAACACACAATTCAGTTTCCCCTTACATGGATTAATTCAGCTGGGGTCAGAGAAGTCAGTAATCCTCTTTCACTCGCATCGTATCATTATACAATTTCCCTCTGCATGGAGCTCCGTGTTTCTTGTACAGTGTGACATTATGGGATAAAGGGACTAAGCTTTGCCAGCTCTGTGGCTCTTGCAGCCCAGCCCAGTGGGATACAGTTCCTTTACAGAGCAAAGCCCCCTTTGATGAGGCTCATCACAAGGTAAAGTGCTGAGTTCACAAAGGCCCAGCAGGAGGAGGTTGGCAGGGGGTGGGGGAGGGGGGAGTTGCAGTGAAAGCTCTTTATAGGTGGCAATGACTGCATGTACAGGACACAGCCAAGAAGAAGCCAAGGGGGATCTGCTGCTTGTTCCTGTTTGATTCTGAAGGAGCGGTCCATGCAGAAGCATTCATTCCATGATACGTGCAAAAAATCTGACGGCCTGAGTGTACACATGAAGCTGATCAATGGAATCGACTTCAGTACAACCAACCTGCCCCCAGATGGATCAAATCCTAGTAAGTTTTCATTAAACCAGCCGAGATTCCATCCACCTATGGCTGGCTTGGGAGATCACTCCAAATCAAGGGGATATTCCATCTTAAGACAGTCATAGATAGGTCGAATCCCGGCCCATAGATTTGATCCATCTATGGGCAGGCTAGTTTTTCCTAAGTAGATCCATCAATCAACTTGGGTACAACCAGCTTGTTGGATTTTTAGCATGCGATTATAGCCACTAGCAATAATTGTTGTGTTCTGGTAGGGACGGCTCCCTGCGCCCTCCTGCTGGGAGAACACAATATCTGCAGGAGGGATACCCCGTCAGTGCTGATTATGTTATTGGGGAAATCTAGTGATTTCTTTCCTTCCCCCCCATGGTAGAAGGAAGAACAGAGGCGCATTGCGGGCGGTATCAACCCCTTTTACAGCCGCTAGCAGGGGTTAATACCGAATATCGCGGTAAATACGACGGTATATATCGGCGCTAAAAATCGCGCTGCTATACCGCCACTGCGCCTCCCGCTGCAATGTGAAAGCAGCCTATGGGAAGATTTGCCATCACCTACTGTTCCTGTGGCAACCTAAACCATGTTGATTTCCAATCACTTTCTGTACTTTCAGAGAAAATGGTCACCAGGACAAGTAGGTGAATTTCTATCAGTAGGGCACAGGCGACAAAAAAAATAAAACATGAAAAAAAATACTCCCCTCTGCTTTTAAAGTGATACTTCACTCTCCCAATCAACATTGATTATTTTTAATCCTCATGCTGCTAGAAAATGAGTAAATAGGAAAATATATTGTATTGTTTTAATCTTTTTTTTGTTTTAAATTTCTTTAGTTACTTCCTGGTTTCTTGCCTAAGCAAATTATGTCATACATCTCAGGAGTCTTCAGGAGAGGAGGGGAGGAGGGAGGGGTTTTCTCAGCTAAGCACACCCTTCTGCATGCATGCTTGAGCAAAGGGCAGATGAATTCCAGGAAGTAAATGCTACATGAATTATCTGCCCTTACTCAAGATGGCCACAGTCAGAAATGCTAGGGGGGTGTTTTTCAGAGTGATTTCTCAACAAAACAAAGCATAGAGCCATGGATAGATACTAAAAATGAATAACAGTGTTTCTGGTTTGTGGTGATCAGATGAAGTAAAGATCTGCTATAACTAAACTAAAATGATTCTTATACACTTAAATTGATCATGTGTATAAATCCAATTCTATAGAAAATATAACAAAGTCTTTTTTTTTCCAGACAGGAGAAATGGAGGTGAAAAACCCACTTTTTGACGACTCGACTCTTCATCACTCCTCTCACCATCCTCATTAGCAATCTCAACCTCCAGACTTGAACACAAAACCAAAACCCAGTTCTGAAAAGGAACCTTGTGAGAAGGGAACTACAAATTTACGACTTGCTGAGGTTTTCCTGAACACGGTCAATTTTTTTTTTTGGCCAAAGGACTTCTTTCCAGCCAACCCACTCAATCGACGGTGATGCATTAAAAGACTGTTATATATATGATGGGATTGTACTGTGTCTGGATACTGAAACTCCTTTCCTTTCACTATCAAGTGTTTCTCTCGCTGAGGAATGAAGGATTCTTTAAACCTGCAGAGATTTTGATTCTCTTCTTTCAAATCTAACTGCTACTCTATCGTCCCATTGTTATTGTGCTTCAGATAAAGCCAGCCTCGAGCTGACATTAACTTCTAGACAAATGCAAAGTCAGGACTGAAGAGAAATCCTCCAATTGCAAATATATATAAATATATATCAGTTATCATAATTAAAGAAAGCTGCAGATCTGCTTTCCTTAATATAACTTTGCACTTTTATATGCCTAATTATTGTGTATGTATTCATATACGCTGTATCCGTTATTTTTCATTGAATGGCGTTCCACCATCACTCAGACCAGTAAAAAAAAAAAAATGTAATAACAAAAGTTGTCCACACCCATCAAAGGGAATAGTTGTTATACTACTGAAAATGTGGATATTGTTGTAAAGTATTACAACTAAAAGACATTTGCAAGGCCACAGTAAGCCCATGAAGTGCATGCTGGCACAAGGCTTGTGAGATTCCTGGAAGTTTGGGGGGTAGTTCTGCTAGAAAAAATAGGCCAACACCAGCAGATCTTCAATATTATTTGATCTTTTGCGTTATAGCATTCTATAAAAATCAGCAAGCAGCCATTTCTGAATCTACATTCCAGATACGTTTACCTTCATGCACCAAGACTGCAAATGTTGCAGAGGGAACATGTCAGAGCTGCTGGCAGACTATGAAAAGTCAGGTCAAGTCTCATCACCATGAGACCGTCAATCTAGACTTGACTATTATAGCTACTTGTGAAGCTATTACCTAACTAGGGTCAATGAGATCTTATTTGGGTCAATGATTCCCGTCTTCACCAACATTGCTACTTGTGAAGGCGTTATCTAACTTGGGTCAGCGAGTGCTTATTAAGGTCAACGATTCCAGGCTTGACCAACATTGCAACTTGTGAAGGCGTTAACTAACTTGGGTTAACAAGTGCTTACTAGAGTCAAGAAGAGTTCCTTGATGTGTTACAAAAGGGCATTCCTGGCATCCCTTATAAAGTCTGTCCAGCCCTAATTGTTGTAAAAGCTGAGGTTAAGAGAACCTGTTTAAACTGTAGATCGTTAGTTGTGATAGCTTACAGCAAAGTGGCTTAATGTGGTCACAAGTGAGGCTACTCTGGCTATCCAAAATTGTTTACAACAGGTTAACATCCAGGCGTGTTTAGGCAGAAGGATACATTTGACCATCCAAAGAAGAATCCATTGTCTAGGAGTGAACCAGTATATCTCAGAACAGAGGTTGCATGCACATGCACATCCATCACAAACCTCACTATCTTGTTAATCCAGGCATTAGTCTGGCCTATATAGAATGGTATGGTATCCCGATAGCCAGAATATTTTTTGTATCATATATAGTGCAGACTTTTTGTTCACATTGCACTTTGTGTAGATTGTTGCCCCTATTGGCAGGTGACAGTAATACTGAATTTTTTGTATCAGGTACATATACACATCTGCATTTATCCTTCAAGGACTCCAGTGCGATGTCCCCTCTGCTATACCCACCTCTGCCTGCATTATCTCCTGCGGTTTTAGAGCTGAGAACTGTAGAAGGAAGATCTCATCATTGGAAGTAGCGGGGTAAGCCCTTCAACACCCATTCAAAACTGAAAAATAGGTTTGTTTGGGCAATAGTTTCAAAAAGCGAAATAAAATATATTATTTTATAATAATAGTAAGAGAAAAGCTTATCGGTAGTTACAAGAGAAAAAGACAGACATACAACAGCTTATTATAAATTTAAGGTTGTGCAAATAGAGAGAGTAAAATTACTTTTCCATGGAACTGGCCTTTATTTAATTTTTTTTCTCCACCGGTTTATTGAGGTTTTGGGATTGGGTGTTTGGAGACATATAATTCAGGACTGAGCCCATGTGCTTTAATACATTTGTAGACTGTTAAGTGTGTCACCAGAAATAAACAGACTGTTCTTGGGATACGATATTGTCCAAAAAAAGCTTTAAATTTTTTTACCAAAATGTATTTCATTGGTGAATTATCAATCTACTAATAGCTAGACATGTTCTCAGATTTGTTGAATGACAAGTACTCACCTGACAAGCTGCCCACACACATTAGATGGTAGTCTACAAGAAGAAGCAATTTCAACATGTTTTGAAGCCTACCTTCAGCCCAAATCCTATTGTTTTACAAAGGATTTTTTATTTTATTTTTCCAATACACCGTGCAATATAATACGTTACAATAAAGTGTAACAAAAGTAAAGGATAATATGCCAAACCTATTGTGAGCAAAAGACAACAACATGAAAGAGCAAAGATTTTTTTTAATTATTTTTAAGTCCGCGGTGGTGCAAAAATATAAACGAAAAAGACGTGAAACACATACCCTAAAAAGTGTACTTAAGATTGTGCTTTAGTTTCCGTCCCCCCCCGAAGGGGTAGGACCTCTACCCTAATCCCCCGGGACACAAGGTTCCTGACAAGGACTAAAGTTTCCAATGGTCTAAAGGCCTGGCAGACCCCCGTTCTTCTAGGTCAGCCGAAACTGACATTCAGATACTTGGTCAAGGGGCTCTTCAAAGTGCAGGGGAGGAATGAACTTGAGGGCCACACATCCTTCCCCTAGACGTAAGAGCAAGCCCAAGGACTCGCACCCTTCATGCAAAGAAAAAAAAACACACTTACAAAAGTGAAAGAGTAAAGAACGTGACCCATTGAGCAGTGATGAATACATTGCACAGTAAATGCGTTAATTTTCAATAGACAAGGTAGAGGCCCCAGCCAGCCATGTCAGTGTGAGAGAAAGGCAAGGTAGCCTGCATATTTTGTAGGGAGGTTTGGGAGCAGATAAAAGAGTAGAAGGAGGACGAAAAATAAAGAAGAAAAAAGCACAAGGGAGTAAAAAAAAGGTGAAAGGTTCCACAGGGTACAGACCGAGGTGTGAAGGAAGGGGCACCGGGGGTCCAGTCAGACCGAGAGTAAGGCACAGTCTAGATTCAAACCAGCGTTGTAAGATATCCATGGATCCCAGACTCTCAAATCGGTGTCATTAAGTATTGAGGTGAGTGTCTCATGTACCATAGTCCCCATAAGTCTTTGTTTTAACCTCCCTAACTGGAAGGAATTCTGGGCGCCAGGCTCTAGCCAGCATCTAATGAGCAGCCAGGAAAACAAAGCTCACCAATTTCCTCTGGTTCCCAGAAAGAGTTAATATGTGTTAAGGCAAAATAGGGCTTCCCATTGATTAATGGCCAGGCAGATATTGAGGACCAATCTAATCATAGTGTACACCTCCGACCAGACACTGACTGCCTTGGGGCAAGTCCACCAAATGTGAAGTAGGGTACCCTGTTCTCGACAACCACAGAAACAAGTCGGAGGTGCGTTAGGGACGAATCGGTAAAGATGAGAAGAGAACACAATGGCTCTATGGGGAAGGAATTCCTTCATCAACACCAAACTCGCTCCATCGATGTCTGGCTTAAGGTAAACTAGTTGGAGTTGGGGTTTAGAGAATAACAGAGACTGCATTTCTGGACTTGAAAGCTAATCATTATCTGCAGGTTGCTAAAGATAAGTCCAACAACAATATAGAAATGTAAAGATCAGTGATAATGAATAGACTCATGGAGACCGCTCAGATTTAACTTTGCAATTGTCAAATCAGTAAGGGATCATTTTTGAGTGGTTGCAGAGTTGCATAACTTTACCCTCCAGCACTGTCTTGTAGCACAACTATATCTGTTAAATATTTGATGAGATTTAATATTATTTTTACTTTACTGCTTTTACTTGTTGAAACTGTCCAAAATAAAAGCTGACTGACTTCATCGCATTTTGGTTTAGATACAAGAGACTTCCATCTTTACACAACTGTCATGGTTATCTGAGAAGATGGAATCCTATGTATTGGCAATATGTAAGAGAATAACGCAAATCCTATAACATGTTGGGTAATTAGTAGGGTTGTCCCGATACCAGTATCGGGACCGATGCCGAGTATTTGCGGGAGTACTTGTACTCCCGCAAATACCCCCGATACCAGAATAGAATACTTTTTCGCCGAACGCCGCCGCCGCCGCATTGAAACCCGCCGACGCAAGGGGTTAAACATCGTGCAGGAACATCACAGCTTTCATTTGAATAGCTGTAGTGTTCCCGCCCGTATAGACACTCCCCCTTGCTCGGGATTGGATGGATGATCGTGATCTGTCCAATCCCGAGCAAGGGGGAGTGTCTATATGGGCGGGAAAAATACAGCTATTCAAGCTGTGATGTTCCCCGGGCGGCGGCGGTGACTAGGTAGGGGGGACATGGCTGGGGGACTTCATATATGGCTGCATTTGTGGGGTACATGGCTGCATATCTGGGAGACTTGGCTGCATTTGTGGGGTACATGGCTGCATATCTGGGAGACTTGGCTGCATTTGTGGGGTACATGGCTGCATATCTGGGAGACTTGGCTGCATTTGTGGGGTACGTGGCTGCATATCTGGGAGACATGGCTGCATTTGTGGGGTACATGGCTGCATATCTGGGAGACTTGGCTGCATTTGTGGGGTACATGGCTGCATATCTGGGAGACTTGGCTGCATTTGTGGGGTACATGGCTGCATATCTGAGAGACTTGGCTGCATTTGTGGGGTACATGGCTGCATATCTGGGAGACTTGGCTGCATTTGTGGGGTACATGGCTGCATATCTGGGAGACTTGGCTGCATTTGTGGGGTACATGGCTGCATATCTGGGAGACATGGCTGCATATGTGAGGGACAAGGCTGAAGGGACATGGCTGCATATGTGAGGGACATGGCTGCATATGTGGGGGACATGGCTGAAGGGACATGGCTGCATATGTGGGGGACATGGCTGAAGGGACATGGCTGCATATGTGAGGGACATGACTGCATATGTGGGGGACATGGCTGAAGGGACATGGCTGCATATGTGGGGGACATGGCTGCATATGTGGGGGACATGGCTGAAGGGACATGGCTGCATATGTGGGGGACATGGCTGCATTTGGGGACACATTTAAAAAAAAGTATCTGTATTCGGTATCGGCGACTACTTGAAAAAAAGTATCGGCACTTGTACTCGGTCCTAAAAAAGTGGTATCAGGACAACCCTAGTAATTAGGATGCCTCGTCTCTAGGTGACAAATGCTTTGGTCCATTAACTTTCCAGTGGGCCTAATGGATTAAAGTGACTGAAGTAGGAGCCATTCTTTTGCCACAGCAACCAATCAAAAGCTGCTTTATTCTCCTGCCATAAAACTAACCGCAACAAGGATCATTCCTTATTAAATTAGTTGTCCTATTTATTGGTTCTCAACTGTTTTGGTCAACTTACCCCATGAAGGGTCAGATACATTTTCTAAGTGTCTAAATGTAGATCTCCAGATTACAGTATATGCAAGTGCATATACTAAACATTATTTATCTTGTTGAAGAATGAACATACTCCAATAACACCATCACCTCCCCAATGGGGTTCATAAACGTATAGGGGAAGTCAACTTCTCTCCATTATGTTGTAGAGGGATTCTCCACTGGAAGGCTAAGAAGACTATTAATTATGGCAGCCCTGTGGTTTAAAAGACAAATTTCCACATAGCGGTAATCTCTATTTTCAGGGCAAAAAAGGGACAGAGGGTAGTTATGTACTCATTGATGTAGGGGTGTGGGCTAGGAAGGGCAGCGTCTGTGAACTTTATAAGGCCCATTTCACTTTAGCTTGTATAAGAGCAGTGTGATTAGCAAACTTTGACATAGCACTTGCAGAGCTTTTATCAAGCTTGTTGAAGCCTTTAAAGCAGTGGTCATCTCCTTGTGTGTATTAAATGTATAACTCCCTAAAGACGCTGTACGATGCTCACTAAAAAGCCGAGAGCTTTGTACTGTAAAACTGTAATAAAAATCGTTGAAACATAAAGCAGTGGTCATCAACCCTGTCCTCAGGGCCCACTAACAGGCCAGGTTTGCAAGATAACTGAAATGCATCACAGGTGATATCATTTTCTCGTCAGTGATTGCAGTATTCCAGTCTGCATCTCCCCAAGATAATACATAAAACCTGGCCTGTTAGTGGGCCCTGAGGACAGGGTTGATGACCACTGCTTTAAAGTATTATTCAGCTCCAGTTTGTAAATGTTGTGCACATTTTCTACTTTAATCAAGTTGCTAGCTGGCTTTCAACAAGCTTCAAAAAGTGCTGAAACCTTTTAGCTGCTTGTTTAATGTGGCAATTAGAACCCCTATTGGGATCTGTGCACCACATTTATAAACTGGAGCTGAATACTACTTTTAAAAGCTTCAACAAAGCTTGCTAAAAAGCAAATGATTTGTCAAAGCTTGCTGTTCACACTGCTCTTCTACAAGCTGACGTCTATGTGAAACAGGCCTAAAGGTGTTAAAAGAGCCCTTTTACCAATTCACTGATTGGGGAGGAAGTATTGACTATATTGGATGCAGCTACCAAGGTTACCTACTATATTGCCTTAAAGGTTAGCTTAAAGCCGTCCAATGACGGTACGATTCTTTGGCAGTTCAGCAGGGACCAATCGAGATTCGAACCATGTATGGACAGGCTGAATGTACCCATGTTGATCGATCGATCAATCAGCTTGGGTACATTGATTCTGCCCATACATAGTTCGAATCTTGACCGGTTCCTTGCTGATTCGAACGTTCTATGGCTGGATTTAGGTTGAGAACTGCTGATGTACCATAATCAGCAGATCCCAGTTTCTCAACTTTCCCAATTGTTTGTTTTAGAGAAAAAAACGTAGCAGTAAAACAGGAAAGCAAAAGCATTTTTTTTCACCAATCTTTATAAAAAGGCCTCTATACATGCCATAACAATTCACTGACTTCTTGGTCAATAATTCATTAGACACAAGGTCCAGTAAGGAATGATGGATGGATGCTGGTAGGGAAGAAGATAATTCATGTGAACATAACCCAAACAAAACTAAAGTATTGTTTTTGGGTAAATATGGCTCTTCAAAGGAGACATGTACTTTGCCCATGTATTCTTTAGTACTCGGAATGGCATACAAAATGGCTTTGTAATTTGCACTGTATTTGGACAAAGCAAAGACCTCTTTTAAACTGACCAAATGTTCAAAGTACAAGGTTCACCTTAAAGGTGGCCCCATCAGCAACACAAACACACTTTCCTTCACTCCCCTACAGCTCCATTCGGGCTGCTAGAGGAAAAGAAAAAACAGGTACTACTGGGTATCGGGCCACATGTGCCTCAATCCTCTGTCTCTTTTGCCAGCATGCTGGTGCTTGGTAATTGACCACTCAGGCAACCAGTCCTCTCCTATGGGTAGAGAGATTTTATCTCTGTAAGCAACATGAAAGTCTTTCTCTTTATTTATTTTTCTCAGAATAGAGTGATGGAAAAGTGATAAGCAACCGATGGGGCTGCCCTTAAAGGGAACCTGTTGCTTTGTGCTGCAAAAGCACTGGTTCACTTTAAATTGACCAATTGTTCAAAAACAAAGGGCCATTTTGTGTGACCATTCAGCCTTTCACAGAAAACATCAGAAAATTTATGAATAATAAAGGGCTGTTGTGAATAACTACACATTGCTTTCCAATGTCCAAAACCTTCTTGCTGACCACCACAGTCCAAGGCCAACTGTTTTAAAGAACACTGATATACTGATATAAAATACCATCCATTGCTGTACCAAAGCTCAATGTGTGGAACTTGTATGTGGAGCTGTCCTTTATTCAGATCTGTCTTTTCATTGTAACCCCTTCCATGTGTCTACTCCAGTTTTATTTAATAAAACAATTCCCTGCTTATCCTCTGAGTGTATTTTGTACAAAGTTATGGAATTTTGCTTTCTTGTGGGAAGAATAATTGTGGGATGCAACAGAAATGTCAGAGTGCCAGAAAAATGTCACTTGGAAGTTTGGACCCTGGCTCAAGGTTTTTTACATTAATGTATTCTATGCATTCTGGGTGCAGCTCCCCCCTCGCCCTCCTTGTACTTGGCTGCGCTCCATCTTGATCCACCGACGTGCATGACAACAGCAGCTCCCCTGGGTCTCTCTCTTCCCATTGACTCGAACAGTAGTGGGAACCATTGGCTAATGCTGCTGTCACTCACAGCCAGTGAGCCAATAAGGAGAGAGCAGGGGCGGAGCCAAGCTGGACTCTGTGTGAATAGACACATAGCGAGGCTATGGAGTGAGCCTGTTTGAGTGCCCCCATGGCAAGAGGCTTGCTATTGGGAAGTACTTGGATAGGAGCCAGGACCTCTGGTGGGGGACCCCAAAAAAAAGGATCGGGGGGGCTGCTGTGTACAAAACAGGGGCCGTAGATGAGGGGGTACCACCAGTCCTCCTGTACGGGGCCCAGGCCAGCGGGGGGGGACACGAGCAACAGGGTGAATCGGATGTGGGCAGTGAGGGTAATCGGTTCGGCAGGGGGGCAATTACTGGAGTTAATCCCCTGTATGGCTTCTCTACCTTCCTATTTCTTTTGCTTTTCTGAAATCTTGCGATAGCCTGCCTTATTCCGATGTATAAAATGGACCCTTATTTCATTTTAACGTTATGAGCTGTCGCTGCTTCTACTTTTACTGTGGTTACTCATGTATATTACGATATACAAGTCTGAAAAGTTATTGGACCTTAGAATTCTTTGTGTTCTGTTTAAAGGGGTGTTCCACCCAAAAAAACGACCTTAGCTTACTCCACTCCTCACCCCCATACATGCCACATTTGGCATGTAATTTTTTTGGGGGGGGAGTGGGGGCTTCAGTAGGAGTGGGACTTCCTGTCCCACTTCCTGCTTCCGCCGAGGGGCTGGTTAGGCGATTAAGCCTTAATCGCCTACACCAGCCCCTCCCTGTAGGCGATCACATGGGACACTGACAGGTCCCATGCGATCGCCTCTCCAATCAGCGGCGAGCCGCGCCGCGCACGCATGCGCAGTACAGCTCGCGCATGCGCAGTGGGTGCCCGGCCGTGAAGCCGAAGGCTGTCACGGCTGGGTGCCCACAGTCAGGATGGAGACGCCGGCCGGGCAGGGGGGGAGAGGAGCGGAGCCCCGGTCGGCGCGTCGCTGGAACGCAGGAGCAGGTAAGTGAGTGTTTATTAAAAGCCAGCAGCTACACTTTTTGTAGCTGCTGACTTTTAATAAACACAACTTAGGGCTGGAACACCCCTTTAAATGTATTTGAGAAGACGACTAGTATTTGAGGTACTCGGGTATATTCGTAAGCTTCTTTGAAATTCAATAAAAATTGTAAATAACAAACAAAAACAAAAAATATATGCTTGGCTTTAACCCAGCCCTGAATCTGGCATAGATGCAATTAATGTGCCTAAAAGCTTAACTTCAGCTTTTTTATTTGGTGTTTGTCCTACACTTTCAGGGAAACCAAAACTATTTAACTTGTGGACAAGAAAGTCCTCCAGAAAACCTGTGGTGATCTGATGAGAATAGCAATACACACTTTTCCTAATTGACTACTGTTATGCCTAGTACTCACACAAGAGAAAATTGGACAAAAAAAATCCACTTTTGAAGAAATTATACAATAATTTGATCGTTAGTACACAGCTTTCGAGGGCCAATCATGACAGTTTGTGTGAAATTATCTGAAGGGAAAAACATGAACATTTTTTCTCGTACGATACCAGAACGAACAATATTAGTCTAATCAGTACAGTTTTTGACCAAAAAACGTTTTAAGACCAAGACCACACATGGTTGGCAGTGAAAGAATACATTGCAATACAACACATTACATCACTTGCAAAGTTTTAGTCTGTAATACAAGAATTTTTGTAACTTTAGTAACCTTTTGTCTTTGGATATGAGACTAGCATGCAAAAATAAACGGACGATCATTCGGCCGTTATTCTTGTGTGTACAAGACTTTCGAAACACTCTGTATGATAGATTGAAAATTGAAGTTGGGTCTTTTTATCTCCTCAAAGGCAAATGCTGATAAAGGCCCAGTTTGCTGAGTCCATGTGATCTCAGTTAAAGTTAATTAAAAGGTTTTGTCTTGATCTTTGTAACAAATGTTCTCAAGACTAGGAAGTGGAAACCAATTACACCTGCACTGTTGTAAAGACAAAATCCATCTGCATTTGTTTCCACCTGGAGCTCCCACCACCTCCCCACTCCTCTCTCCCATGATGATCTCTATTCTCCCATAGATCTGCACTCCCCAGCTTGGCCCTTTCAAATGCTGAATCGTCTTTTTTCTCCCCAAGGGCAAACTCAACCACTGCTGCCTTCATCTCTGCACCTCTAGCCAGTTATTTTTGATGAGACTTTAAAAGCATGCCATGAAACAGTAGAAAAGTCTCTTTAGGTGCAGATTGCAAACTGATAAACACACACCACTTATTTATTCTCTAACTGGAAAGATACAAGATCAATGGCAATTTGGTCCAGGATTTTAATGTTATCGTAAAATCCTTGTTTTGAGATTTGATACTCATATTAGGCTCCATTCACACTTGTGCCACTTGTCATGCAACTATGAACATCAAAGTTACATGACAAGTTGTTCCTCATGTCTTCCTTTTGATAGCCATTCATATATGTTCGACTTAAAGTTGCAGCAACTTCAAAGTAGTTCATGCACTACTTTGGTCTGACTTTCATGCAACTTGAAGGCCATAGACTTCAATATTAACCCTCAGAAGTTGCATAAAAGTCAAACCTGAATGTTCTACAATGCAACAGTTGTCCATAATCACTTGAAAAAGCAAAAGTCGTATCCAAGTCTTACCCTTTCAAAGATGCATTAAGGTTGCACTCCAAAGTCGGCACAACTTTGGAGTCGTACAAGTGTGAATGGACCCTAAAGTGCAGGGCAAAGGAACAGGTTTTCCTAAATGCCTCCTTCCCAGGCAGCATATACTGACATTGTCTTTACTCTCCCCCAGCTCCATTCAGGTGTTGGGAGTAAAAAGAAATACTCATTACTTCCAGGTTTTGGGGGGCGGGGGGTTATTTATGATTATCTTCTTTTCGTCAATTCTTAAATTGGTTGTAAACCCATTACTAGCACTTGTACCTACAGGTAAGCCTAAAATACCTGTAGGTACTGTGAATATCTCCTTTCACAGTTTAGGAGATATTCACTATACATGCACACTGAACCAACGGCTCACCCGTGCCATTTCTTCAGTAGCTGTGCCGTGACCGGCGGCATTCGTGCACATGCGCAGGAGTGGCGTCATTGCGGCTCCTGCCAATCACAGTGCCGGAGCCTGTAAACCCGAAAATGACTCTGCAAGACCTGTCGCTGGCCACAGCAGTGTACGGGGACCACTGCAACAGCTTCAATGTAAGGTAAGTATTTTATAATAAGCTAGTAGTGTGGTTTTATTTTTTTATTTTGTTTTTTGTTTTTTTTTGAGAGTTTACAACTACTTTAAAGTGTTTTGTACAGTCAAAATGTTTTCATTTTTGATAGAACAGGGAAGGGTTAAACCCCCCTGCCAGATTATAATTTGTATTGTTTGTGTACCATTAGAGAATTTGTTATTTACTTCTTGTCCCAAGGATGCAAGAGGAAGGAAAAGAGACACAACAGGAGGAAATCCCCCAAAGTACGGGGCATTCCCCTCTTAAGCCCCATACACACGGTTGGACTTTTTGACAACAAACCTTCAAAATGAGCAGGTTTTCAACAAAATCCGACGGTGTGTACGCTCTATCAGACAAACTTTTTCGGTTTTCATTGGACAAAAGTTTGCTCTACAAATGGACAAACTTTTCAGCAACAAAAGTCCTACAGCGCAAAGTCCTATCGTGTGTACAGAAGTCCATCAGACTTTTGTCCAAAGTACAAACACGTATGCTCAGAACCATGTTAAAATCTACCAACAATAGCAGAAGTTGACCAAAAGGTGGCTGTAAAGAGGAAATAAAGAGCTGAAAAAACACGTGATTTTGGGAAAGTCCTGTCGTGTGTATGCATACCAAGTTCACGACCAACGCCCTTCAAACAAAAATCCACGGAAAAGTTTGTTTGAAGTCCGACTGTATGTCTAAGGCTTTAGAAAGGTGTCCACACCAATTGATTTCCTCTAAAGCTAGCAATTCACTAGTATAATTTCTTTTGAATATTTTCCTTTTACGAACGTTTGATTTTTTTTTATTTGTTAGTGGAGTAGAAGCAGTGGGGCAGATTCACAGAGAATTAGATTCTCGTAGAGTATCAGAAATACACTACGCCGCCGTTTTTTACCTGGCTCTACGTGGAATCCAGGTAGATTTTGTCCAGTAAACGACGGCGGCGTAGTGTATTTCTCCCGTCGCAATCCATCTGCGCGAGTAGGGGGCGTGAAGCATTTAAAATAGGCGCGTTCCCGCGGCGATCGAACTGCGCATGCTCCGTTCGCAAATTTCCCGCCGTGCATTGCGCAAAAACACGTCGTCACGTCGTAGTAGCGTCGTTTACGTACATTCCTATTCCCGAACGAGTTACGTTAAAAAAAAAATAATATTTTCAAATCGACGCGGGAACGACGGCCATACTTTACATGGGTTACGCACCGTTAGACCAGCAAAAAGCTCCTCTAACATTACGTAGCCAAAAAATGACGTAGGCGATTGCGAGGGACACTCGTACCTTCGTGGATCGCCGTAAAAACTCATTTGCATATCCCGACACATGAAAACGACGCGAACTCCTCCGCAAAAATATCGCAGTGTAGATCCGAAGGCTTACGAGGATGTAAGCCTCTCGGATCGAAGCCCGAAGCCGCCGTATCATGGTACGGCGCGCAAAATTTGAAATTACTCCTGTCTAACACCAGTTAGACAGGCGTAATTGCTCTGTGAATCTTGGCCAGTGTTTTTTTCCAACCACAGTGATGAAAAAAAGCAGAAAGGACATTTTTTCCTCGAATAAACAAATTTGGTGAACAGTGAATGTGGATTTCATTTGCAAAAGTCCATTTACTCAAAAATCAATTGTTAAGTGAAATAATTTTCTTACAAGTTTTGAACTGATGAAAATGTTTAATTTTTGTACAAATGTTTGTTTAAAAATCTACCAGCTTTTACTCTTGATCTGGGAACAACGCAAAAAAATTGTTTTTCAACGTCACCGCCACGTCAGCGCGCCGTCTGCCGGCGGGGATTTTGGTTTGATTGTGTGTACACGATCAAACCAATACGTCCCCAGCAGACAGATTTGTTCAAATCGGTCTGTCCGACCGATTTGAACGAATCTGTCTGCTCGTGTGTATGGGGCCTTAGAGGTCATAACCACTCCAAAGTTATAAGAAAAAGTTTTATCTAGGGAAAATTTTAAGGTACTGGCACGTCAGCGTGGATTTGGAGGTTGCACTGAGCTTCTTTTCTTAGTTCCCATAAGTGAAATGAATAGCAAGGTAAAGGTTAGCTTTGCATACATTTATTACCTACACAGGCTTTTGAAGTTCACCCTATGCCTAGTGAGATGTGTTAAAAATGTACTTTCTGCAATGAGGCATGTCTGCTTTGGTAAATAATAAGTTCTCACATTTCAAGCTGTTGGCTAGCCCAAACTTTTCCTGTAGAGAAGAACAGTGATCAGAACTAGCTACCTATGTACTAGGTCACCAGTCTCAGGGGCAGGCTGCACAGGGGTGGGGGAACATCCACGGTAAAAAAATACACTATAATGTCAAGTATTGGGACGCCAGCCTGTACGTGCACATGAACTTTAATGGCATCCCAGTCTTAGTCCGTAGGGTTCAATATTGAGTTGGCCCACCCTTTTCAGCTATAACACCTTCAACTCTTCTGGGAATGTTTGACCATTCTTCCAGAAGCACATTTGCAAGGTCAAGCACGTTGGACGAGCAGGCTTGGCTCGCACTCTCTGCTCTAATTCATCCCAGAGGAGTTCTATCGGGTTGAGGTCACGACCTTGTGCAGGCCAATCAAGTTCCTCCACCCTAACTTGCTCATCCATGTCTTTATGGACCTTGCTTTGTGCACTGGTCCAAATCATTTGGTGA
This sequence comes from Rana kukunoris, assembly GCA_029574335.1. Classification (NCBI taxonomy): domain Eukaryota; kingdom Metazoa; phylum Chordata; class Amphibia; order Anura; family Ranidae; genus Rana; species Rana kukunoris. Next base: position 163,871,281 of record CM056057.1, read on the forward strand.
AGGGGAGATTATGGTTTGGGCTTGTTTTTCAGGGGTTGGGTTTGGCCTCTTAGTTCCAGTGACCAAGACATTTTAGACCAGAGGTAATCAACCTCGGCCCTCCAGCTGTGGTGAAACTGCAAATCCCATCATGCCTCTGCGTCTAGGAGTCATGCCTGTGATTGTCAGGATGTTGCAATGTCTCATGGGACTTGTAGTTTCACCACAGCTGGAGGGCCGAGATTGCCTACCCCAATTTTCTGCTCCCAACTTTGTGAAAGCAGTTTGGGGATGGCCCTTCCTGTTCCAACATGACTGAACACCAGTGCACAAAGTAAGGTCCATAAAGACATGGATAGCACGTAAGGATGAGCCGAACTCCCCCCGGTTCAAACCAGAGCTTGCAAACAGGGTTGAAATTTGTATGAACACTGTTAAAGTCTATGGGACACAATCAAAATCAAAAGTGCTAATTTAAATGGCCTATATGCATTGTATTGTCATAAAAAGTGTTTGGGGACCTGGGTTCTGCCCAGGGGAGATGTGTCAATTAAAAAAAAAAAAAAATTAAAAACAGATTTTTTCAGGAGTTTAATAATGCTTAAAATGAAAAAATCAAAGCCTGTAAAGTGGCAAATTGTTCCCATGTTTAGAACAGTCCCTGCAGCAAAATGATATTTCTAAAGGAAAAAAGGTCATTTTTAAACTGTTTGTGGCTGTAATGAATTGTCGGGTCCCGGCAATACAGATAAAATTCATTAAAAAAAAAAAAACGCAATAAGTCCCCCCTCCAGTCCATTACCAGGCACTTTGGGTCTGGTATAAATTTTAAGAGGAACCCCGAACCAAAATAAAAAAAATGTGTGTGGGTCCCCCCAAATTCAATACCATGCCCTTCAGGTCTGGTATGGATATTAAGGGGAACCCTGCCCCAATTATTTTTTTTAAATGGTGTAGGGGTCCCACTCAAAAACTTTACCAGACCCTTCAGGTAACAGGGTACATTGTACCCCTACCATTTCACAAAAAAGAAAAAGAGTAAAAAAAAAAACAAGAGCCAGCTTGGGACAAGTCCTTTATTAAGAAAGAAGAAAATAAAAAAGACCAGCGATGTAATATATTCTCGACCCGACGATACTGAAAAAAAAAAGCCACTACTGATGCCTCATAGGAGGTTCCCGTCGAATGACGCTACACCCGCCATGACAGCTCTTAAATAGCTGAGGGCTGGGCCACCCGTGATGTACGTGGATGACCCCGCCACCCTCTGACGCCACAGAGGTTTTCTGCGGTTTCCCTGTGGCGTCAAATAGGGTGGGGTCACCCATGTGCATCACAAATGAACCCCGCCCCATCTGACGCCACGGGGAAACGGGCTTTTCCATGTACATATAATTGAAGGAAGGAGAACAAAAAAGGCACATAGCGTAACTCCAAAAAAAAAATGTTTTTACGTTTAAAACTCACATTTCACTAGAATAAACAGCATTTTTTAGTACAAATGTGGTGGCAGTGGTGCTCATCCCAATGCATTCCGTCTATATAGACATCATCTGGGGTCACTTGGCCCACATTTCAAATATATTCCCCAATTAATGTAACAAATGTGCCAGATTTGTATATTCCTCCCTTCTACAAAACTTGGATGTTGCCTAGCCCATTAACAGGAAGGGGTAGTAGAACCTGGGGGTCTGGGTATGCCCCTGGTTTACTATGTGTCTTAAGCCTCATACACACGATCGGATTTTCAGTAGAAAAATGTGTTGGCATAGTTTGTATGCTCCATCAGACAATTGTCAGATTTTCCGTGGAAAAGAGTTTGACGGCATGCTTTAAAATTTTCCACCAACAATTGTGTGTTGCAGGTTTTTCAGAGCGTGTGTACACAAGTCCGTCGGACAAAACTCCAAAGTACAAACACACATGCTTGGAATCAATGCTCACTAAACACGACATTAGCAGAACGTACCCAAAGGGTGGTGCTAAAGAGCTTGAAAAAACATGTAGTTTTGTGTTAGTTGGCCGACAATTGTGTGCCGTTTGTATGCAAGACAAATTCCTAGGCTTTGTCTGCAGAAAATCCGATCGTGTGTAACAGGCTTTAGTTATCGCAACAGTAAAATTCTCTTGCCATGATTCCAGACTTTTAGTCATGTTTACCTGGGTGTTTTGGGTGTTCCTGCTTTTTTAAGCTTTTTCTGTTACACTTTTCATAATATAAAAGAAATACAGCAGGAAAAGTGGGAACCCCTCAAAAACGGGCACATAAACATTTCCGAACAAACTTTTAACTGTGTTTGACCAGCTCTACCATCTCTCTCGCATCTACACAAAACGAAAACATCAGCTGAAGTGTGTGAATACAATAGTTGTGACCCCTCCCGTCCATCGTCCATAGTGTTGTGTTTATAGGGACAAGGCCGGACAATACAATGCAAAGAAATGTATGCGGAAAAAGTGACACACCTACAAGATTTATTTGGGAACACAGAAAATAAAACTGTAAATGATATGCATACGAAAAAAAAGTAGATAATAGGTAAAAATGAAGGTTGTTTGAATAAATTAGTAAAAATATATGTTTTTTTGTCTTTCTGCACTAATTGTGCTGCAAAATTATAATTATGTTTAATTTTTCAGTGTCTCAGAACACACCATATAAAATGTCCTGACTCCCAAGCATGCAAGATCATTTAGATGAACTTGTGTATCTGCCAATGATTACACAAGTATACAAAACTTAGAGGTCTGATGAAGGCAGACGACCCCACCAGGAAACAAAAATGTGAAGTTTAATTATCTAGGATTTTTAAAAATCTACAAAATTTGAAGTATAATTATCTAGGATTTTTAAAAATCTACAAAATATTTGTCTTGCAGATGACAAAAAAATAAATGTGTCTGCAATAAAACAGAAACCCTAAAAAAATGTTAATTAACAAAATAATATTTAATCATAATATTGAAAATTATGAACGTAATATAGCACATTTTTGTTATTATTAAAGCATATCTGAAGTCAGATAGTTCTGAATAGCGCAGGAAATGGGTAAACTCTTCTAAGTTCTTTTTTTTCTTAACTTTCTGTGCCTTATGATGATTGCCATTCACTTACTGTCCTAGTCACAACAGGAAGTAAAAAATAAATAAAACAATCTTAAAGGGGTTGTAAAGGTTTGTTTTTCATTTTCTAAATAGGTTCCTTTAAGCTAGTGCATTGTTGGTTCATTTACCTTTTCCTTCCATTTCCCTAAATGTTTTTTTTCTTTGTCTGAATTTCTCACTTCCTGTTTCTCCTCAGTAAGCTTGCCCCCATCGTTCTGGCTGGGGGTTATGCCCCGTACACACGATCCGAATATTGTAAGAAAAATGTCGTCCGAGGAAGAATCGTACGATAATCGGATTGTTAGTACAGAGCTTTCGAGAGCCGATCATGACAGTTCATCCGATATTATTTTATCGGACATGCACAAAAAAAAATTCTCGTACAGTACCAGATCGTATGATTTTCTTTTTACAGTCTGTGCCTTCTTGCTACCTATTATACCTGTTTGATGGGTGGCGGGAGGGTTGATGATAAGGCTTGTGAATGACTTTGATTACGCGCAATCTTTACTACCTTCTTTGTAGTTGTTTTATGTGCCTCTGTATGAACTGCATACGCATGTCATTTGTATTTTGATAATTTCTTAATAAAGACCAACCTCTTTGTTATAAAAAAAAAAAAAAAAAGATCGTATATTTTTCGTTTAGTCAGTACAGTTGTCATCTAAAAATACAATACGAATACATTACAACACATGACATCGCTTTTTTTTTTTGTTGTACGAGAATTTTCGTGACTTTAAAAAAACGATTTAATTTCTACGATATTCAGAAATTCAGAAACAGGAAGTAAGAAATTCAGACAAAGAAAAAAACATTTAGAAGGGAAATGGAAGGAAAAGGTAAGTAAACCAACAATGCACTAGCTTAAAGGAACCTATATAGAAAATAAAAAACTAACCTTTACAACCCCTTTAAAATGATATTAAACTCAGAAACAAAAATGTAATATGTTGTAGCTTACGAAACCTTAGATATCGTGACTGCTTACTTTTTACTTTTTTTAGGATTTTTTTTCCTTTATTTCAAATGGTGCTCCAGCCAATAAGACGCTTCCTGTCTTAAGGCCCGTAAACACGATCATAAAATCATAAAATAATACCGCTTTCAAAGTGATCGTACCATAATCTGATCGTTAGTACACAGCCTTTATCAGAAAGTATACGAAGTGTCAAACACAAAAAAAATCTCATTTTTATTTAATCAGTACAGTTTTCGTCCAAAAATACCGGGAAGGGGTAGAACCTGGGGGGCTGAGAATGTCCCTGGTTTCGATGTGTCTTAAGCAAGAAGAGGTAGAACCTGGGGGGCTGAGTATGTCCCTGGTTTCGATGTAGAAGGGGTACAACCTGGGGGGCTGAGTATGTCCCTGGTTTCAATGTAGAAGGGGTAGAACCTGGGGGGCTGAGTATGTCCCTGGTTTCGATGTAGAAGGGGTAGAACCTGGGGGGCTGAGTATGTCCCTGGTTTCGATGTAGAAGGGGTAGAACCTGGGGGGCTGAGGATGTCCCTGGTTTCGATGTAGAAGGGGTAGAACCTGGGGGGCTGAGTATGTCCCTGGTTTCGATGTAGAAGGGGTAGAACATGGGGGGCTGAGTATGTCCCTGGTTTCGATGTAGAAGGGGTAGAACCTGGGGGGCTGAGTATGTCCCTGGTTTCGATGTAGAAGGGGTAGAACCTGGGGGGCTGAGTATGTCCCTGGTTTCGATGTAGAAGGGGTAGAACCTGGGGGGCTGAGTATGTCCCTGGTTTCGATGTAGAAGGGGTAGAACCTGGGGGGCTGAGTATGTCCCTGGTTTCGATGTAGAAGGGGTAGAACCTGGGGGGCTGAGTATGTCCCTGGTTTCGATGTAGAAGGGGTAGAACCTGGGGGGCTGAGTATGTCCCTGGTTTCGATGTAGAAGGGGTAGAACCTGGGGGGCTGAGTATGTCCCTGGTTTCGATGTAGAAGGGGTAGAACCTGGGGGGCTGAGGATGTCCCTGGTTTCGATGTAGAAGGGGTAGAACCTGGGGGGCTGAGTATGTCCCTGGTTTCGATGTAGAAGGGGTAGAACATGGGGGGCTGAGTATGTCCCTGGTTTCGATGTAGAAGGGGTAGAACCTGGGGGGCTGAGTATGTCCCTGGTTTCGATGTAGAAGGGGTAGAACCTGGGGGGCTGAGCATGTCCCTGGTTTCGATGTAGAAGGGGTAGAACCTGGGGGGCTGAGTATGTCCCTGGTTTCGATGTAGAAGGGGTAGAACCTGGGGGGCTGAGTATGTCCCTGGTTTCGATGTAGAAGGGGTAGAACCTGGGGGGCTGAGTATGTCCCTGGTTTCGATGTAGAAGGGGTAGAACGAGTATGTCCCTGGTTTCGATGTAGAAGGGGTAGAACCTGAGGGGCTGAGTATGTCCCTGGTCTCGATGTAGAAGGGGTAGAACCTGGGGGGCTGAGTATGTCCCTGGTTTCGATGTAGAAGGGGTAGAACCTCGGGGGCTGAGTATGTCCCTGGTTTCGATGTAGAAGGGGTAGAACCTGGGGGGCTGAGGATGTCCCTGGTTTCGATGTAGAAGGGGAAGAACCTGGGGGGCTGAGTATGTCCCTGGTTTCGATGTAGAAGGGGTAGAACATGGGGGGCTGAGTATGTCCCTGGTTTCGATGTAGAAGGGGTAGAACCTGGGGGGCTGAGTATGTCCCTGGTTTTGATGTAGAAGGGGTAGAACCTGGGGGGCTGAGTATGTCCCTGGTTTCGATGTAGAAGGGGTAGAACCTGGGGGGCTGAGTATGTCCCTGGTTTCGATGTAGAAGGGGTAGAACCTGGGGGGCTGAGTATGTCCCTGGTTTCGATGTAGAAGGGGTAGAACCTGGGGGGCTGAGTATGTCCCTGGTTTCGATGTAGAAGGGGTAGAACCTGGGGGGCTGAGTATGTCCCTGGTTTCGATGTAGAAGGGGTAGAACCTGGGGGGCTGAGTATGTCCCTGGTTTCGATGTAGAAGGGGTAGAACCTGGGGGGCTGAGTATGTCCCTGGTTTCGATGTAGAAGGGGTAGAACCTCGGGGGCTGAGTATGTCCCTGGTTTCGATGTAGAAGGGGTAGAACCTGGGGGGCTGAGTATGTCCCTGGTTTCGATGTAGAAGGGGTGGAACCTGGGGGGCTGAGTATGTCCCTGGTTTCGATGTAGAAGGGGTAGAACCTGGGGGGCTGAGTATGTCCCTGGTTTCAATGTGTCTTAAGCCTCATACACACGATCGGATTATCAGTAGAAAACTGTGTTGGAGTAGTTTGTATGCTCCGTCGGACAATTGTCGGATTTTCTGCGGAAGAAAGTTGGACGGCATGCTTTTAAATTTTCCCAATTTTCACTTCCGAATTTTAATTCTGTCGTATGACATTTTCGATATGGAGACTAGCATGCAAAAAAAAAAAAAGGCCGACCATTCGTTTGATAATCTCATCATGTGTTCTAGTCTTTTTAGAGTGTCTGCATTCTGGATTAAGTAGTAAAGCAGACACCTTTGGATAGCAACATTTCCAGCCTGGGGAGAGGGTAGTATTAGGCTAGCAGATTTAGATGGATTTGACTAACAAATTGAAGCTAAACTCACTTTATATGCGGTTACAGCAACAGTTGTTGTTTTTTGGGGAGAAAGGTTTGGGATTTGAGGTTACATAAATGAATTAATGCTGACCATTGTAAGTACCCCCGACAGTGCTATATGTTTTGTCTTAACCCTCTAACTGTTACTTTGTCTGGACCGCTTGGTCTGTTAAAATGAGTTCTAAAATAACAGACCAACTAGCTGGATCACCATGTGAAAATAAAGGAAAAACAACTAAAATGAATGCAGCCATCACATCTATGAACTGGTGTCCCTACTGGAAGATTACCCCTCATCTTGTGTTTTGGTAACAACTGTAACATTTTGGATTTCCCGACACTTTTTTGTTGGCGAAAATGGGCACCATGACAAATAGAGTGTTTGATCCTACCCTACTACAAAAACATGACAGAAGTCTAATGCCCTGTACACACGATCGGTTCGTCTGATAAAAAATGACCGATGGACCGTTTCCATCGGACGAACCGATCGTGTGTGGGCCCCATCAGTTTTTTTCCCATCGGTAAATAAAAATGTTTTAAAATTAACGTATGGTTAAAAAACCGTCAGAAAAAACGATCGTCTGTGGGGAAATCCATCGGTCAAAAATCCACGCATGCTCAGAATCAAGTCGACACATGCCCCGAAGCATTGAACTTAAAGGGGAGTTCCACCCACAATTTCACTTTTTAAATATAAATACCCCTGTAATACATAAGCTTAATGTATTCTAGTAAAGTTAGTCTGTAAACTAAGGTCCGTTTTGTTAGGTTGTTACAGCATTTAGATCGTGGCCATCTTTAGTGTGGGCATCATGTATGACTTCCTGGATTTCAGCTTTGCATATCTCGCACATGCTCAGTGCTGCACAAGCGATGTAATAGGTTTCAGTCAGGTTTGCAAGGACTACTGGAAAACATGATGCCTATCCCAGAAACCCTTGCAAATAGCCTTGTGACTTAATAGCCTAGGCTAATAAGGAGGAGGAAGTAATGAAGGACTACAAAATAAAAGAAATTTTTGGAATAATTTAAATCATTAGAGGAGGTGTGTTCTTTTTCTTTTCGTTTATATGCAGATTCACTAACAGTTAAGCCGGCTTATCAGTCATACGCCGGCATAACTCAGAATCTGCGCCGGAAAACAGAAAAACAGAAAACAAGATACTCCGGGTTGCAGCTAAGATACGAGCGGCGTAATTGTATTATGCCGTCGTATCTTAACTGCAATTTTAAAATGGCCGCTAGGGCCGTTTTCGCTGATTTACGCAGAGAATATGTAAATTAGCGAGATACGCCAATTCCCGAACGTACGCCCACCCGACGCAGTGACTTTACGCCGTTTCCGTAAGGGGTTTCCCAGCGTAAAGATAAAGCACCAAAAAGCAGGCGCATCCTATGTTAAGTATGGACGTCATGACCGCGTCAAATTTGAAAATGTTTACATTGTTTGCGTAACTCATCTGTGAATGGGGATTGACGTCATTGACATTCACGTCGAAAACACCGTCATAATTCGGAGCATGCGCACTGGGATACATTGACGGCCAGCGCATGCGCAGTACTTTCATCGTGGGATAGCGCCTATTTTAAATACTACACACCACCACTTTAATTTTTCTCTGCACGTCGTTGTGTTTTACGTCACGATCGGACACGATCGTATTTTTCACCGATGGTGTGTAGGCAAGACTGATGAAAGTCAGTTTCATCGGATATCTGATGAAAAAATCCATCGGTTCGTTTTCATATGACAAACCGATCGTGTGTACAGGGCATGACTATTCCTTGATTTATCTCAAACTAAAAAAAGAATAGATTTGGCTTTAGATACATTTTATTAATAAATAATTACAATTAAAGTATAACTAAAGGCAAAGCTTTTATTTTTTGAGCTTTGGATAAAGTGGAGATGGATTGGAACACTTGTCAGTTGTTATTGCTGTCTATATCCCCATTAAGGAGATTCCTCCTCTCTATTTGTCCTGTTTACCATTATCATTACTGATGTTCCGATACCAATGCTAGTATCGGTATCGGTACCTATACCAAGAGTTTCCGGGGTACTTGTACTTGGGGAAAATGCTCCGATGCCTTACCTGATACCTGGGCAGTCAGGGTGATCGGTGCTGCAGGGGAGTTGCCTGTGTGCCTCCTCTCTGTGCTGCCTTCTCCCCCGTCTTCCGTGTTCTGCCTCCCCCCGTGCTCCGTGTGCTTCCCCCCCCCCCCCGTGTTACCATCCTCTTCCCTCCCCCCAGTGCTCTGTGTGCTGCCTTCTCCCCCCATGCTCCGTGTGCTGCCTTCTTCCTCCCCGTGCTCTGTGTGCTGCCTTCTCCGTGTGCTGCCTTCTCCCCCCCCCCCCCGTGCTCCATGTGCTGCCTTCTCCCCCCTGTGCTCCGTGTGCTGCCTTCTCCCCCGTGCTCCCTGTCCTGCCTTCTCCCCCCGTGCTCCGTGTCCTGCCTTCTCCCCCCTGTGCTCAGTGTGCTGCCTTCTCCCCCCCCCCCACCCCGTGCTCCGTGTGCTGCCCCCTCTGTGCCGTCTTCTCCCCCTTCGTGCCAGGGGTAGGAGACGCTAAACCCGGCTCCTACCTTTTCCGAATGAACAGAGTCAGTGATCACTGACTATGTCCATTCACATAACTGAGCATCGTAACCGGTGATTACAATGCTTCAGTTTATGAATGGAGAGAAGCTTGTCTCTATTCATTTCAGCTGAGGCTGCAGAGAAATGAACTGGGGATTCTGTGTCCTTAGTCCCTTTCTCTGTCTTAAAGGGGAGATGTCAGAGGTCTGTTAAGACCCCTGATATCTCTCCAAAGACCCCCAGGGCTGATTAAAAAAATAAATTGCAATAAATAATATATATATATATATATATTTTTAATATTAATAAATAAAAAAAACACCCACTGATATCCCCCCCCCCAAAAAAAAAAATAAACAATAAAAAAATAATAAATTGTAAAAAAAAAAACTGCCACTGTCACATGACATTAAAAAAAAGGATCGGTATTCGGTAGCGGCGAGTACTTGAAAAAAAGTATCTGTACTTGTACTCGGTCTCAAAAAAGTGGTATCGGGACAACCCTATCATTGAAGGTGAAAGTAAAAGAAAATCACACATTGTTCCCAGAAAAGTAATAAAGGGGGGATCTTCCAACGGGGACACTAGTTCCCATGGAATTCACTTAATTTGCAGGTATTTCTGATAAGGGAAAGGAAATTATGGGAAATCTTCCAAATAGAACACAGATGGTGAAAAAAACTCTGACGGGTTATAACCCTCCCTTGTTCAATCGAAAAAAAAAAAAAAAGTTATGCCTATAGTTCTATTTTAATAATAATAGTACATTTGAGTGTGGCCTGATCATTTCTCAATCATACAGACATAGAAAAACACCAGATTGGGGTCATAGATCAGAGAACATTGGTATGTCTGTAGACTTTCTATGATGGCCAAGCCTATCAGGGTTAGGGTCCTTTCACACGTGCGGACCGTTTTTTAGGTCCGTTCTTTTTCAACAGTTGATCCGTTTTTTCGTCAGTTTTTTATCAGTTTATTGTCCGTTTTTCATCAGTTGTCATCCGTTTTTCATCCGTTTTCATCCGTTGTTTATCCGTTTTTCATCAGTTTTTTCATCCGTTTTTTTTTTTTGTTAGAACTTTAATTTTAATACATATTTTGATGAAAAACGGATGTTAGCGGATTGGATGTTAAACGGATCGTCCGCTAACATCCGTTTTTCGTCCGTTCTGTTTTTTTGATGGAAGAAAAATAGGGTTTTCTTCCATTCAAAAAAACGGACCTTGATGGAGACGGATGGAAACGGACGTTAGCGGATGCTCATCCGCTAACGTCCGCTATCCCATAGGAATGCATTGCGGTCCGTTTTTCATCTGTAAAAAACAGACGAACGGTCCGCACGTGTGAAAGGGCCCTAGGGATCAAACAGTTGGCTTTGATCTTCTTGGCAGATAACTGTGATTTTCTCCAGTGATAATGCTCCGCGCACCTCCAACATGTATGTTTGTATGGTGATAATCTGAAATAGTGATTGGTCAGTGCAGATACCTAATTTTTGTAGATACATTTACAATTTTGTATCTGAAGATGCCTTCACCCTTTAGCATAACCACTTTCAGTACTGAGGACCAAGAAGACCACATCTGCAGGTTCAAAGTCACAGGTTGGGGCCATTGCTCTGTGTTCTGAATAGAGAAGCCTGTTGGAATGTGGATAATCTAGTTTAAAGGCATTTTCTGTCATGTTTCTGAGTAGCAAAACATCCTGTGGTGGTGAGTCAACATGGAGGGGGGTGGAAGGAGGGCCAGGTAACAATGAATCAAAGTGATCTAGTTATTGTGCACCGAGGCTCTCTGGCCCTTGGCCCCCTGTGGTGACAGAAGAAGTGTCTATTACTAGCCCGAGTCCCTCTGTTGTATCCTGCACAAGGCAATCAACTCCTCCAAATAAGGTGGGAAGAGCTACTCAACCTGACCTACTTCGAGCAACATGTATTACTGGAATCTACTGATGCTTTCTAGAAGACTATTTGATGCTCAAAGTGCTTCTTCCAGCAAGGTGCTACAGAGCGATGTGTTGCACTCAAGACATTTTTCCTCTTGACTTTACCTTAGGGAGCATCTCTTTTTAACACTAAGCTCCAAGCAAACATGTAAATACACACAAATGAGCGAACTTGTTTGGCAAATAATTTACATTATATCCAGCTACTTTTGTGAGTCGTACATGTCTGTTAAAAATACAGCAAGGAGGGTGACACCTTTTTCAGTTAAGCCAGCCATAGACGGATTGAAATTTGGTTGGTTCAGCAGGAGCAAGCTGACTTTTGATCCGTAAATGGGCTGGTTGTACTGAAGTCGATCCATTAATTGACTTCAGTACAACCAGCCCGTCTGTTTTTTCTGCTTGACCACCGTCAGCAGCTATAGTTGCCAGCAGTGATCATTGTACTCTGATGGTGGGGAAGGCTCCCCGCCGGCAGAAAACAATAGCGCCATGGGAGGGATTCCCCATCAACACTGAATTAAGCAGAAAATTGTATAATGTATAGCCTTTCTTACAGCTAAAAGAGACAGCAGTGTCATCTACCCATCTACTAACTGCTAATGGATCAGGAAGGAGCAGATACACGCTGATTAATCATCAGTTTTGCTCACTCTACTCCCTCCACCTGTCTGCAGGCTTTCTGTTAGAACAAAGGCATAGCCATAAAGCCCTCATTGGGCCCTAGTCCAGTCTGCCTGTTTCTGTCTGTTGCTGAGATTTGCTGCGCTATTAGCTCGCTAGCGGGGGCGGTTTTACCCCTGCTAGTGGCCAAGAAAGGGTTAAAAACTGCCGCAAAGCACCTCTGCAGAGGCGCATTGCCAGCAATATAGCCGCAGTGTCCCATTGATTTCAATGGGCGGGAGCGGTGAAGGAGCGGTATACACACTGCTCCTTCACCACTCCAAAGATGCAGCTAGCATGACTGTGGCCAATCACAGAATAATCAGCTCTGTGGGAGGGAGGGGTTTGCCTGAGTAAACTATTTTGTCTTCCTGTAAAGTTGCTTCAGTTAAAACAGTGATCCGACTTTGGAGGCAACTTCCATTGAAATCAATGGGTACAAGTTGCCTAGAAGTCACCTTGAAGTAGTACAGGAACCTTTTCTGAAGTCGGAGTGACTTCAGTAGTGTACATTAAGACGGCTCTCATTCACTGCAATTGAATTTCTCATGTCGGGCGACTTGGGGGCGACACAAGTCGGATCCCAAGTCGCGGTAGTGTGAACCGGCATTTAAGGTCAACAAAGTGTAACATTAGGTGGCCACAATAAACAAAATATTTTTACGAAAGTCTACAGGGGATAGGATTATATAGCCTTCCAAATGGTTCTACAGCAGAGCTCTAGAAGTGATAACATGATTAAGGCCACTTAACGTGCCTTAATAAGTTTAGTTGACCTCTATTAACAAAGAAAACCTGTTAATAATCTATTTTACCCCCTCTTGGTTAGTGTGAGCCAGGGGAAGCCATGATCTTGGTCTTCCCAAATAGCAAAGAAAAACCTTACAAAGCCAATTATCCTATCCTTATCTCACCCCCCACTACCAAAGCGACCTGAGACAGAAAGCTGAACAAACAGTGACACGAGCAGGGCCTCTTGTCAAGACTGGGCTCTGTTATCAGGTCCTAATAAGATTTTCTATGTCTAGTCCTGGCCTTTCAACATAGAAGGACAACTAAAGGGAGCTAGAGACTCAGTGGCAATTGGAATATACAACTACTGCCTGAGCATGGTACAAAATGATGGACACATACATTTCGGGAAGTTTGGATGAATGCTTACAGGCCGATAGAAACACGATAAGTGCACCCTGTTCTGCAGATGCCCCTTGCTCAACTAATTGGAGGAAGGATAGGGCCAGGATTTGTTTTTTTCCAGTCAACCATTTTCCTTAAAATCTTTCCCTGCAGGCTCCATAAGGATAAACATGCAAGTTAAGGTAATCCCCATATTGGTTGTTCTTCCGTGCAGCATAGGACTCCAGCATCAAGACAAACAGATGCTGCATACTCTACTATTTTTGTTTCCCCTTGATGAGGGCTTTCTACCAAGTATATAGACACACCTGTAAAATATTCATAAGAGTAATAATGAGAAAAAAAATTCTCGGAACCAAATATGCATCATATATGGCTACCCCAAAGTTAATTTACTCAACCAGGCAACACAGTTTGCTTAGGAACATCAGTAAGGGTATTTTGCAACCCTTACATGGTCACTTCCTATGTGTAAAGCACCTAAAATTCCATGCCGATGTTCTTTTCATAGTGTCAGCCCCGTGCCCAGTTAAGGTCACCAACAGAATGGGACAACAGACTTGAAGAAGTCAAAAAAAGGACAACTATGTCATGGCCCATTATTAATATAACATACCCTACTTCTTGGTCTATCCCAGGGATCCTCAAACTACGGCCAGTTGTTGCGGAACTACACATCCCATGAGGTTTTGTAAAACTCTGACATTTACAGACATGACTAGACAAGATGGGAATTGTACTTTCCGAACAACTGGAGTGCCATAGTTTGAAGACCCCTGGTCTATTCCTTACCACCAGGGATGGGTGAGGGACTCAAAGGGGTTGATTAAATAAAACTGGAGATCGCTAAATCTGGTTCAGCTGACCATAGAAACCAGATTCCAGATTGAATTGCCAAAGCTTAAAGTCTGGTGAAGCTGCGCATGGTAGCCAATCAGCTTCTATATTTAGCTTGCTCAATTAAAGTTGATGTTACAATGTAGAGAATACGATTTCCTATCATCTGTGCCCAGTCTTGCCACACAGAGTTAATCCACCGCTGAGCAATCCTCTTTTATTATTCAGTGAAATACAACAGACTTCCATATAAAAACCAAAGTCCTTGCTTGAATGACCGGTTACTTACATATCTTGTGCACTAGCTTGCAGACATGCACAGCTTCTGTAAAAAGTGTACAATTCACATACCCCTCCCCTTTCCTCCTCTCCTCTCCCCTCCAGCTCTCCCAGGATTGGCGGTCTTTCCTGTGTTTTGATTAAATGTTTTCAAAATATGGGGTGATACGCAGTTCATTGTCATTAAGAAATGGTCCAGTGAACAGCCATCAGAATATACATAAAGCTGTGCTTGTCTGCAAGCTAGTGCACGAGATATGTAAATAACCTGTCACTCAAGCAAGGACTTTGGTTTTTATTTGCAAGTCTGTTTTATTTCACTGAGCAATAAAAAGAGGATTGCTCAGCGCTGGATTAACTCTGTGTGGCAAGACTGGGCACAGATGATAGAAAATCGTATTCTCTAGATTGTGACATAAAAAAATATGTTTTTGGGTTTACATCCACTTTAATTGAACAAGCTAAATAAAGAAGCTGATTGGCTACCATGCGCAGCTTCACCAGATTTTGCACTCTCCAGTTTTAGTAAATCAACCCCACCATATTGCCAGCAAGCCACCATCAAAACTTGATTACTACATCATGGTATATCTACTCACAGGTCTTCAAACAATAATCTTAAGTAGTGAAGTGTAGAGGCACATCTGCCGCTATCTAGCATCTATGGCCATATTTACTGTGAGACCGTCTCCCAACATGCATAGCTGTTATCTTGAGAAAACATTTAAGGACTGGTTCAAAATACCAAGCTAGCTTAGAGTATTGGTAGAGTTTTTTTGTTCCCCACTTGTTTTTGTGGGTTACCTCCTGGAGCCATGGCTTTCTTTAACATTGTTTTTATTGAAGGTTAATATACAAATAGGCAACACTACAGCTGTTAGCCCTTGATGGTAAAGGCAAATGGAGCTCGTAATGCATAGGAGACTGTTTTCTTCAACATTTAAAAATATATTACTTGTTAACAAGCTTTCACCCACACTAGCACTACAATGTGTGCCTATACAGGCGGTCCCCTACTTACAAACATCCGACTTACAAACAACTCCTAGTTACAGAGGGAGACAACAGGAAGTGAGAGGAAATCTACCCCTAGGAAGGGAAATGCACTCCTGTAATGCTTTGTACACACGATCGGAATTTCAGATGAAAAAAGTCAGACAGAATTTTTTCATCGGATATTCCAACCGTGTGTGGGCCCCATCGGACTTTTTTCCGTCGGAGTTTAGAAATAGAACATGTTTTATTTTTTTTTACGATGAAATTCCAATCGTCTGTGTGGAACTCCGACGGAGAAAAAAAAACATGCATGCACAGAATCAAGTCGACGCAGGCTCGGAAGCATTGAACTTAATTTTTCTCGACTCGTCTTAGTGTTTTACGTCACTGCGTTTTGGACGGTCGAAATTTGGTCTGAATACAGCTTGAATACAATTCCGATGAAAAATTCCATCGGATTTTAGGCTGTTGGAAATTCCAATCGTGTGTACCGGGCATACGAGTTATTATGGGAGAAAGGTGTCTCCACTGAAACTTTGTCACCAATCCTTGTTTCCCTAAAAAAAAAAAAAATTTCCAAATCCAATTGTCATTGGGACAGAAAGTGAGGTGAAATCTTCTGAAAGGGGCCACAGACAGCAAAATAAATATTACAGGGGGGTTAACCTTTCCCTACGCTATCAAAAAAGCTTAAAAATATTTATTTTTTTTGGTTGGAGCTACACTTAAAAAATGTACCCGCTCCGACTTCCAAACAGATTCAACTTAAGAACAAACCTACAGACCCTATCTTGTTTGTAACCCGGGGACTGGCCTGTATAACTTTGGTTGGTTCATTAGACTGGGAAGCTCCTTCAGGACAGAGACTGATATGTGTGTTTTAATGTAAAGTACTACAATAAAAGTGTCAGTATTAAATAAAACCTGTAACATAAGTATCTGACTTTCTGTTGTACACCTGCCTTTTGTCTACTATCTATGGTGTGGATAATACTACTGATGTTATTGACATTAGCAGGTAGATGTGAACATTTCCTATGCCCATTTTGGCACAAGTCAGAGCTCCTCTCCCTTATTACCCGCTCTCAATGGCTTTATAACCTCTAATGTTTGGGAAATGTTAAGACTGATGACTTAGAATTTAGGAGCTGTAGTGTGTAAAACACAGAGCTGCTGAATATTCATATGCCTCTGTGGAGTCTGTATTCCTATGCATATGTGAAATCATGTACAAGCCTGACAAATTACACTTCAGGTTTATTTGATTGTTAATGTGATCACTTGCTTCCACTTGTAGACTGGGGGTCCTAACATCCATACAAGATCATAACTCCTAAATACAAATTTTTTTCTTTTCTACTTATTAGTTCCATGTCTTACTTCAACTTGACCCTATTCATGGTCCTTGGGAGCCTTTTTTTTGTTTTACTGGCCCAATCACCTGGAAGGCTAATTAGCATCGACCTAAGGGGGAGGGCTCTTTTGCCTAGGCTAGTGTAGGGACAGCCACCATAATGAATTAGATTACAACCAGTTGAACTACAATACAAACAACTTCCCAGCCAGGGACCTCCAGCTTAAGACCACAAGTCAAACCTGGAGACCTTCTGGAAGGAAGGTTTAGATCTAAAAATTTTACTACTAGCATTGCTACCTTTATGGAACTTTTACTAATCCACAAGTGAAGAGTTCCCAAAGGGGCAAAGGAAGACCTTCTGCATGGGGCTGTAAGCACCAGCTGCTCCTTGGCTGCAACTTTCGAAGATGTTTGGTGGATCTACAAGCCAACAGTAGACCCAACTCCAGCTAAGTCCTAAAGGTTTGGGTTCAAAGGCTCTTCTCACCATGTACAACCAGCAGACCTTCCAAGCCTTTGCTCACAGCTCGGGTCTGATGCAGGATGTTAATTGCCAATATAATATGGGCAACTACACCAGCCTCGGGCACCCACACCACTCCCAGAGCTTTTTCCCTTTCTCCACCGTCAAGTCTGACTACGGGGACCTCGGGGTGCAGGGTGTGGGGGACTGTATGGCACAGGCGTTGTCATGGAACCACTTGGCACAGATGGACGCGACCAGCCAGATGACCATTCATTGTGACCAGCAGGGAAGAGAACAGATGATGGCCAACCCAGAAGAAGCAGAGAGCCACCCGAAAAAAGAAATAGAGCCGGAGCCAGAAATTAAAGAAGAGTCCCCAACAGCCAAACTCAACCCGCAGACGCACAATGCCATGGGAGCAACCTACTATGCCCAGGCTGCTTGGGGCGGTGGGACCTTCTGGTCCAACCCGGGCACCACCGCAGCCAACAAGCCCCAAGCCAGTGTGAAACCCACTCCGGTACAGCAGTTTTCCCAGAACCAGAGCCCGACTGGTGAAAGTGGGCTCTCCAGCCTGGATACCAGCCGCTGTAGTAACTCTACCAGCCCGGTGTCCAATGTACAGAACATTGTCATCCCCCGAGCCATCTCCAGGGCTGGCAGCGAGGGCATCGGCAGCGACATTGAGGAGGTAAGTGGCATCTCTGCATCGATCTCTTCCCTCCGTCTAATATCTCTTATAACTTACAAATAGAATCATGTCTACTACTTTGTCTTGTTCCAGGGTCTAAAAATACGGACCTAAATGTTTAGGGACATATTTGGAGACCCAGGAACGCATAGATGTTGCAGAATTCACCTTGAACCGAAGTCTTGTAGGATTTAGTGAATCCAGATTTTTTGGTGCACTTGGAGAGTTTAATTTTGTTGTGTCTGGAATGGATTTTTCCATTCTTGTTGGACATTATAATCGAAGATTTAGACATAAAATCCAGGAGGTTTGGTTCGCAGGAAGCCTACTGGTGAACCACAACTCCTTTTATATTTTATGGAAGGAACAAAATATAGTGAAGTGTAAAATACTTGAATCAAAGTTGTGTTCAGCTCCCCAATTTGTGCCACTGCATCTTGTTTTATGATTCTGTTTATACATTTTTATGAGTACATCCTACAATAAGCTCATTATATAGTGATCTTATAGACACAAGTGACTCCATTTTGTTTTATGATACCGATTTTTATACATTTTTATGAGTACATCCTACAATAAGCTCATCATATAGTGGTCTTATAGACACAAGTGACTCCATCTTGTTTTATGATACAGATTTTTATACATTTTTATGAGTACATCCTACAATAGGCTCATCATATAGTGGTCTTATAGACACAAGTGACTCCATCTTGTTTTATGATACAGATTTTTATACATGTTTATGAGTACATCCTACAATAAGCTCATCATATAGTGGTCTTATAGACACAAGTGACTCCATCTTGTTTTATGATACAGATTTTTATACATTTTTATGAGTACATCCTACAATAAGCTCATTATATAGTGATCTTATAGACACAAGTGACTCCATCTTGTTTTGAATGTTTGATTTTGCGATATTTTATTTTTATTTTTATCAAAAAGGTATTTATTGGAAAGAAAAAAAAAAAAAACATAAAAGGGCACATACATAACAAGTCAGCAGCCAAAAAAAAGGAAACAAAGGGCCGCATAGGATACATTGACAGTCGTACAAATATAAGGAGCACTATATAAACACAAAAATATTCCTGAAATAAGTATCAAGTACAACTTGCAACATACCCCTCAATTTAGCTTGCAAAAGGAGAAACAAAGGCATAAAACTTAAAAAAAAAAAAGGGGGGGGGGGGAGAACAAAACATAAACCACTTAAACCTGATGACACCAGCAGAGCACTTCTCAAATCACCTGACCCAATACCCATCCATCCTGTAACCCTAAAATAAAAATAAAAAGGGTAAGTAAAAAACACCTGATCGACACCTGATGGCCCATCTATCTCGATCATTATCATTGCAATAGCCTATTCAGGACCAGTTGTGGGGGAGCTACATCCGGGGAACCCAACCAATACTGCCAGATGATTTGCATTATTTACTTGACCTTGTAGATATTCCTGTTTTTGTAGATGACAGGAAGCCTATTGTACTATTGGGCTCCTGATACTACTGGGTATAACAGACTCAATGCTAGATTGAACTCCTAATCTTGTAGACAGAATTCAGCTGATAACATTGAATGCGCATTTTCTTAAAGAGGTTGTAAAGGTTTGTTTTTTTGTTTTCTAAATAGGTTTCTTTAAGATAGTGCATTGTTGGTTCACTTACCTTTTCCTTCAATTTCCCTTCTAAATGTTTTTTTTCCTTTGTCTGAATTTCTCACTTCCTGTTCCTCCTCAGAAAGCTTTCCCCCATTATCTGAGATGTTCTGGCTGGGGGTTAGTCATCGTGCTCGCCCCCTCCCTTAGGAACACAGCGTCTCTCCCCGCAGGGATTGGTTCGCTTACCCTTTCCTTTTTGATCTCCCTTCTAAATGTTTATTTTCTTTGTCTGAATTTCTCACTTCCTGTTCCTCCTCAGTAAACTTGCCCCCATCATTTGAGCCGTTCTGGCTGGGGGTTAGTCAGCATGCTCACCCCCTCCCTTGGGAACATAGCGTCTCCCTGCAGGGATGTAGTTCAAAGGGAGGGGGCAAGCACACTGACTAACCCCCAGCCAGAACAGCTTGGTTGATGGGGCTAGCTTACTGAGGAGGAACAGGAAGTGAGAAATTCAGACGAAAAAAAACATTTAGAAGGGAAATCAAAGGAAAATGTATGTGAACCAACAATTTACTAGCGTAAAGGGGTTGTAAAGGTTTGTTTTTTATTTTCTAAATTGGTTTCTCTAAGCTAGTGCATTTTTGGTTTACTTACCTTTTCCTTGAATTTCCCTTCTAATTTTTTTTTTCTTTGTTTTCTTTGTCTGAAATTCTCACCTTCTGTTCCTCCTCAGTAAGGTAACTGAGGAGAAACAGGAAGTGAAACAGGAAGTGAGAAATTCGGACAAAGAAGAAAAAAACATTTAAAGGGGAAATCGAAGGAAAAGGTAAGTGAACCAACAATGCACTAGCTTAACCGCTTAAGGACCCATTCACGCCGATATATGTCAGCAGAATGGCTCTTTAAGCCCAGGCGTGGACGTGTGCACGCGACCTGGTCCGAAGCTCTGTGACCACGGGACCCGATCGCCGCTGGAGTCCCGCGATCGGTCCCCAGAGCTGAAGAACGGGGAGAGCTGTGTGTAAACACAGCTTCCCCGTTCTTCACTGTGGCGGCATCATCGATTGTGTGATCCCTTTTATAGGGTTACACAATCGATGACGTCACACCTACAGCCACACCCCCCTACAGTTAGAAAAAGACACAAGGTCACATATAACCCCTTCAGCGCCCCCCTGTGGTTAACTCCCAAACTGCAATTGTAATTTTCACAGTAAACAATGCATTTTTAATGCATTTTTTGCTGTGAAAATGACAATGCTCCCAAAAATGTATCAAAATTGTCCGAAGTGTCTGCCATAATGTCGCAGTCACGAAAAAAAATCGCTGATCATCGCCATTAGTAGTAAAACATTTTTTTTTATAAAAATGCAATAAAACTATCCCCTATTTTGTAAACGCTATAAATTTTGCGCAAACCAACCGATAAATGCTTATTGTGATTTTTTTTTAACCTAAAATAGGTAGAAGAATACGTATTGGCGGCCTAAACTGAGGAAAAAAAATGTTTAATATATTTTTGGGGGATATTTATTATAGCAAAAAGTAAAAAATACTGCATTTTTTTCAAAATTGTCGCTCTATTTTTGTTTATAGCGCAAAAAATAAAAACCGCAGAGGTGATCAAATACCACCAAAAGAAAGCTCCATTTGTGGGGAAAAAAGGACGCCAATTTTGTTTGGGAGTCACGTCGCACGAACGCACAATTGTCAGTTAAAGCGACACAGTGCCGAATCGCAAAAACTGTCCGGGTCCTGGCCGGGTCTTAAGTGGGTAAAGGAACCTATTTAGAAAATAAAAAACAGACCTTTACAACACCTTTAAATCATTAACTGTTGTAATGAGCTTCTGAGTTGAAATTCCATAATTCCATTTTGTGTTGACTGAAGTACCCTATCATAGTACAAGTCCCTTATTGCATGTGACATTGGATATTGTTTATTACTTTTTTTAATCCTTAGTATAGTTTAGTGATGGACTTGACCTTCTGGGTACTATCTAATAATGTTGTACCAGGAGTACTTCATCTTGAGAACTTTTCGTGAAGAGACTACAATGAACAATTCTTTATATTTAATTAATTATTTTTATTGTTGTGTTAATGTGACTCCATCTTAGTTTAATTTATTCACCATTTTATTGGTCAGTGTGTGTGGCCACGAGCTACTTAGATCTTGTTATACTTAGCAACTATTATTACTGGCTCCATGTTGCTTCAAGCTTTAGATTCTGTTAACTTGACTTTAGCAAGAGGCAAGTTAAAAACGAACCCTAGAAAGTAGTTGATGCTTGGACTAGACTTTCCAGGAGAGGTAGTGAGTCAGTCACCAGCAAGTGGATTCAAACATACCTGGGACATGCATAGATCTATATTCGGACCAATATATTAATAAACTAATTAATCAGTCAACCAATAAATACAAAATTGGGCAAATTTAATGGCCCACTTAATCTTTGTTATACTGTCGTTTTCCTATGTTTGATGGCACCCCATTTGAAAAAAAAAAAAACACTTATTTTCTTTTTTCCCATGCAGTTTAATTATCTGACACCATGTTGCCATTTAGCTCCTAATATTTTGTTAAATTACCTCCATCTTTCTTGTGCTCCTTATATGGCTCCTAGCCTTGTAGCTGTCTTGGAGTCTCTTCTGTTAAAGTGGTTCCATCTAAACACATGATCTCCTTGTGCTATCGTGACACCACCTAGCTTTGAGCCCCCCTGACTTTGTTTTCTTGTGTTTCACTGAGCACTTGATTATGTTATATTGAAGCAACATTTATGGAAAAATACCTATTTATACATGAATAAAGTGTGTTTTTTTGCAGGTGTTCACAACGTCATTAGCTCCTGAGAACTTTGTGTCCTCTGCTCACAGAGCTAAAGTTGGTCATTGTACAGCAACCAATGCTATGTGCTCTGATCAATATTTCTGTTGTGAGCATTTTCAGTCATCACATAAAGCTGCACCTGAATCTACCAAAATAATAATGCTTAAAGCCAGGTGTGCCTCAAAGTACCCTTAGGTTAGAATGTTAAAAAAATCTGAAATCTATGTTTTCAGTTCATTATTCATAATAGAACTAGAAAATATCCTTTCTGCAGTCTACATTTTTTGCAAGCCCATAACGTGATTTATAAAAATTGTTTTATTTCCTTTGCTCATTGCTATGCCCACCGTACTACTCTCTTTAATAATTTTTTATGCCTTTAGGCTGGGTTCACACTGGTCCGATAAACGCTCCGACATTGGGAGCTCATGTCGCATGCCCTGTGAAAATCAATGTTTCCCTATGAGAGCCGTCTTAACTGGTCCGACACAAGTTGGTCCGACTTTAAAAATGCTCCCTGTACTACTTTGGTCCGACTTTGATCCTACTTCAGCCCATTGAATATCATTGAATTCGGATCTTGTCCTTACCATCCGACTCTTGACATCTGACATTGTGATTACAGCAGCAGTAAAAGGACTTTATCTCACTCTGGAATTGTTTTGATTGGTCAAAGAACAAGTCAGACTATCACAAAGTCGGATCAAATTAGTATCCTGTTTATGAAAGTTGGCTGGATGCAGGATCAATGTAGGATCAATGTAGGACCAATGTAGGACTGATGTAGCAGAGAAAAGTAGGATGAAAGTCTGTTGTGTAGTATAGTGTGAACCCAGCCTAAAAGTCCTAAGGGGCAACTCCATGTGCACATCTATGCCCACCGTATGTGTGTCCTTCTTCAGTATTGCTATTTGTTGTCATTAAATTTACGGTTGATTTCTTCAGCTATTCAAAGTTGAATAATTTGCTTTTGTGATGTCTTGCAGGAAATTCCAACATCTGCAGAGATGGAACAGTTTGCCAAGGATCTGAAACACAAACGGATCACACATGGCTACACACAAGCAGATGTTGGCTATGCCCTAGGACTTCTTTATAGTAAGTTTACCTATGAGGAATTCTAGAAGAAACTGCAGGAGAGCATTGTTTAAAGCTGTTTGAAACTGAAACTTCTCTTTCCTATTCTCTCATAGACAAAACTTTTAGTCAGACGACCATCTGCCGATTTGAGTCTCTACAGCTAAGCTTTAAAAACATGTGCAAGCTGAAACCGCTACTAGGCAGCTGGCTGCTGGAAGTGGACACAAGAGAGGACATGCAGGAGGTAACTACATCATCATAAATGGGTTAAAAAAGGGGTTTGTATAACAAAGTGGAAGAGTAAGGCAATCCAAAACTGATATTTTAGCATTTGGTTGAGTCTGGTGGGTGGACTCAGCTGGCAAGATCTTTTTAAGAAGATTCTTGTGGTTTAGATGTTTGTAGCATGACCACATTTCCAAACTACCATTCAGGGACACCCTCCCTTCCCAAAAATCAGTTTGTGCTGTAACAAATCACAGCAGAGTGATTGGACACAAGAGGCGGGATTTATGATTTCGCCAATTACAAGCAGGGGGCGGGATTTTACTCCTCCAGGCATTCCCGGCCAGGACAAGTACTGTCAGTGAGTAAAGCGGTGATGTGATGGCCTTTTTTGGGGGCATCAGATTGGCCTGGGGGGGGGGGTGGCTGTGTCAGTTTCAATCCGGGACATGTGGTCACTCTAGATGTTTGCACTTAAATGATTAGGTCTTTCCACCTGCTTTGACTAGTATGGAGGCATCTGAGACTCTTGAAGTGTGAGACTTGAGACTTCCGGCGGAATTCCTTGGGAGTAAAAGATAACATGTTCTCTATCTAAACTCTGATGGAATTCCTCGGAATTTCCAATGGAAAAATTCCGATGGGGCATACAAATGGTCGGAATTTCCGATGGAAAAAGTCTGTCTGACATTTTCCATCGGAAATTCCGATCGTGTGTGTATGGGGCATTAGTAGTATTTATAGCCCATTTACTGTATCATAAGATTTCTATTAAATTGGGTGATGATATTCCTGTGGGCTACCCCTGACCTTTTCAGACACCTGATAAGCAAAAATAAAGTTCAGCTGGGTAGGCACTATCCAAAAGCCTACAAAGCAAGTCATCCTTGGAGCCCTGTAGACAGATCTATATACTTGTAAGTTCAGCTTGGCTGTAAATGATAATTGTAATAGTGTAAATGTAAGTGAAGGGGAAATATTGGGAACTGGCAACTTTTGACCTGCCTGATTGATAGGTATTCCCGTATGGCAGCCATCCTGGGTTTCCACATATGTGAGAACACTGCTGGTTCCATTACATTACATCATCATCGGGACCTTCCAAAATGTCCCCTCAGCCAATGAGTAAATGTAACATATATAGCAGCAATTCCATGTCTTTTCTCTATAGAAAAGAAAAAAACAATCTATGTGTGATAGCAAACACCCTTGAATGCCAAGCATACTTTTAAGTGCCTATTGCAGAATATCCATACATCCTCATTCAGCTGTTGCAAGGAATGCTTGGGCTTATGAGCAGCCACCCTTATGATACAAGAGACCTACATAGTAAGAAGTGCAGGTTTCAGAATCTGGAAAGGAAGAGCGAGTATGTAGCCATAACACTCTCTTCTTTGACTCATTAGCTCATCAGTCGGGGACCAGTTTTGCCTCAGATCCAGAAGCGAAAGCATCGAACAAGTATTGAGAACAACGTCAAACGCAGTTTGGAGAATTATTTCATGCACTGCTCAAAGCCCGGTGCACAAGAGATATCCCAGATTGCCAGGGAACTAAACATGGATAAAGATGTAAGTATACCTAGTTCAATTATTTTACTGCTGTATGATAGTTGGCATAACCATGGCATCACAACTCTATGTCTATACTATACCATACCAATGGCAAAAAATAAATTGTCAAGGGTTATACCCTCCTTTACTCCATCCAAAATGGAAAAAAGTTTTGCATTTAGTTCTACTTAAATCTCTGCTGAGTTGTGTTACGGCTGTTTAATATGTAGGCTATTGCCATGGCAACAGGGGAGGACAGAGATGGTGGGAGGGGTATCAATCAGTCTTGCTTATGATAAAAGTAGATTACCGTAATTTGATTCGAAGGCACATTTTTTTGGGTTAATAGTGTTCTTTAAAGCTGGAGAGACGATAGAAAGAGCAATAGAGAGAACGCCATGGGGTTGATTTACTAAAATCGGAGAGTGCAAAATCTGGTGCAGCTTTGCATAGAAACCAATTATCTTCCATTTTTTTTTTTGTCAAAGCTTAATTAAACAAGCTGAAGTAAGAAGCTGATTGGCTACCATGCATGCCTGTACCAGATTTTGTACTCTCCAGCTTTGGTAAATCAACCTCTATGTCTATACAGGCCCGGGTTTTGAGAAAGAAACATGGACAATAGCAGGAGGCACCATGTCTACATTTGCTACACAGAGGCATGTGCTGTATAAAACTGGTGAATGTATTATTACATAAAAGCTCTTCTTAGCCAGCTAAATGCTAGCAAAGAAATAGATATTTAGTCTAACCAAAAGTCAGCTTTCAGTTAGCGATTGGATACGTAGTAAGCTAGATCACCCTCTGTTTTTTCTTTAAGCCTGTAATAAAGAGATCTTCTGTTATAGTTCCCAACACTTTTCTGCCCAACTTGGAGTTTTTAAGGTACTTCGGCACATTGGAATGCCAAACCTCGTTCTATTACATCATCTGCAATATAACATTACAAATAACAAGGAGAGTGGGATCCTCATAATGGCTGAGGCAGGCAATGGATATCAAGTGCAGGAATTCTACCATTAACATCCCTGTGAAATAAAAGTAACCATTTTTGTTGCATATTCCCCTTAAAGACTTATTTTACAGTTTTTGTTTCCAATCTCTAAAAATCAGAACCATGTTGCCTATCTGCTAAACTACTATAATCATTATTGTAAGTCCTTTATTTTAACATTGACTTTTTAACTATGCGTTCATCTGTTCACAGGTTGTCAGAGTCTGGTTTTGTAACCGTCGGCAGAAAGGAAAACGGCAGGTGCACCCCTACCTCAGGGAAAATGGTGGAGAAGCCTACGATATTGTCCAGTCCCTCTCACCTTCAAATGCAGGCCATTATGCCCTGTCTCAGGTGATGGCATCTCAAGGTTTTGCCCCAACATCCCTCGGTTCCAACCCTGCACTTTACATGTCTGCCTTCCATAAAAGCGAGGTCTTTCCCCAGGCCATGCCTCACGGAATGTCCATAGGGAATCATGCCACTTAAATCCCATCTGATTCCTGTAATATTCAAAGATGCCAAAGATGACCTCTCTTTTTCTTTTTCTGAAAAATGGGGCAGGGTGGGGGGGGTGGGCAAAGAGAGATATCACTGCTGGTAAAACTTGAGTTTTGGTTCATGTTGGTCATATTCTCACCTAAAGCTAAAATTAATTCAGAGTGAGAATGATTTCAGTCCAGTCTGCATGGATTGCTGTTACTAGTGTATAAGTTTGATTAATACAGCATACATCTAAAAAACATTTGATAACACCAACCTTTAGTGCATAACCAGGGTTCCATCAAACCTTCTAATCTATTCTTCAAGGGATACAGTCATACCGGCATATTCAGTGAGGCAATGCAAAAGAGCAATATTGGTATCCAGTTTAATTATTGCAGCATTCTATTTGATTTCTACATTCTCCATAACATTATTATCCCCTGTAATATCTAACTCACGGGTCTTCAAACTATGGCCCTCCAGTTCAGGAACTACAATTCCCATTATGCCTAGTCATGTCTGTGAATGTCAGAGTTTTACAATGCCTCATGGGATGTGTAGTTCCGCAATAGCTGGAGGGCCATAGTTTGAGGATCCCTGATAATTAAACAAGTATAATGATTTTGTATTGTTTCCTTTTTTATTTTTTTTTCATCCCTAAATGAATGCAATGCAAAAACCCCCGCCTAACCAGATACTACACCACCAGATACCTGGCATTTACAGAAAATACCTCTTCTGTACCCCTCTCTATTTTAGTTACACTTTAAGGTGGAACGAAACCCTTCTATTTTTTTGGCCAAAGAAGCTGCCATCTTGGCCTCTGTTTGATCTTCAGCTGCCATGGTGCTGCACATTTTATCCGTTATGACACCAACCTGTTGATGGTTTAACAGTTGGGTTGAGAGCACAACGAATGTGACACTTACATTCCTGGCACATGCTCGGAATGTACCTGTTTTTTTAAACTGTTAAATCAATGGGTCTAGTTCCACTTTAATAAAATAATCTGACTTTTCCTGACTTAATAGCTAAGCTCCACCAACTGCTGTTTCCCTGTTCAATTAGAGTGCCTTACTGGACAATTGGACAGTAGAATGGCAGTTGGCAGGGCTTAGTTATGAAGTCAGGAGAGGTGGGCTTCAGTTATTAAGTGAAACTATATCAAAGAGGGACACAGAGGAAAGCAAAGCATTTATGGGCAGCAAAATATATAAAGTAATATTCAGTATGTGGTAATATTAAATCACCACAGTTTATTTATAATAGTGTCCAGTAACATCTTGAGGTTTGGACAGCTTCTGCGGATTGTAGATACATTTCTGGTTTTGGGTTAGACCTTTAAATGCTCTCTTTCTGATGACTGTATCCCTTGAAAAGCCAAAATATCAGGTCGTTGACTGACAATGATCCAGCAACAGCACATGCTAACTTCTATTCTGACTCTAGGGGGCACTGTGGTATTCTACAGTTTGTGAGAGTGGCATAAAACAGACCCGAATTAGTCTACCCACTCTCATTGCCCCTGCCCATCCCACCCCAACCAATGCCATGTCCATTGTATGTTTTACTCTCACTAGCTCACTGTTGCTCCCTTCTGTTCAGTTTCAAGTTGGCTTCTTGAAACACCACGTTGTAGATGCTGTTTCTGAGCCAAAGTTAAGGGGCCATTTCTGGCAGCTATTTCTCAGGCAGATACATTATTCATGAAAGAGCAATTGGGACCTGGGCTACAATCTTTTGAATATAGATTAGGCATACAAAATGGCTACCACATTGTTGAGGCATCAGGTCTACGTAACCCACTAAATTCTTTAACCTTAACAGGGCTTCCTAACTCTTCCCAAAATCTACCTTCGAATGCTTTGTCTTTGTCTGTCTCTTTATGTTTGTTTTTTTCTGACTTTAAATTATTTGTCCTAAAGTCAAGAATAGTCACTTTGATGTTTTATGTAAACTGCCTTCTCGATCAGCTAAGCTGGTAACTTAATGTCCCCAAGTCACTTTAATCCTTGTTGCACTAAAGTATTCGTTCATTTCAACTCCTCTTTTACCCTGGGGAAAGGAAATGTTCTACTTCAAAACTACTTGTTCAAATGATTGGGTAAACTGGGGGGCCTAGAGCTGTTTTTTTACGCCGCGTACA
This sequence comes from Rana kukunoris, assembly GCA_029574335.1. Classification (NCBI taxonomy): domain Eukaryota; kingdom Metazoa; phylum Chordata; class Amphibia; order Anura; family Ranidae; genus Rana; species Rana kukunoris. The sequence continues at coordinate 163,899,820 of CM056057.1, forward strand.
CGCGATCGGAATTTACAACAAGAAAAGATGTGAGCTGTGAGCTTTTGGTCGGAAATTCCGACGGTGTGTAGACCCCATCGGACTTTTTCTGTTGGTTTTCTGAGCTGGTTCTCAAATTTTCTGACGCAAAAAAACCCACACATCCTCGGAATCATTGAACTTAATTTTTCTCGGCTCGTTGTAGTGTTGTACATCACCACGTTCTTGACGGTCGGAATTTTGTGTGACCCTGTGTATAGAACACAAGTTTGTGCCAAAATTCAGTCGAAAAAAAATCAACGGTTTTCTTGTCAGAATTTCCGATCATGTGTACGCGGCATTACAGTTTTTATTTGTTAAAGGGAATCACCTAAAAGTATTATATTACATATTCCTGGTGGCTGCTGGTCTGAGACATCCACTGATTTCTCATTTGCCTTGGGTGTTCCAATGGTGAGATCTCCCTGCCATAATTCCCAACTCCCATTCCCCATCCATCTAGGAGTTTGAGGTGTTCCCTATCACCATTATGTGCCGTCATAATGTGCACAGCAACATAGCACAGAGATCTCACCACGAGATAAGAAACTAGGTGGATCCAATCTGCAGCCTCTACCAAACACTAAAATATCAGAATGTCTAGATAAGAGATAATGGGCCAGATTCACGTACCCAGGCGCATCTTTGTGCGGGCGTAGCGTTTCTTCTTTACGCTATGGCGCCGCAACTTAGAGAGGCAAGTGCTGTATTCACAAAGCACTTGCTCTGTAAGTTGCGGCGGCGTAGCGTAAAGTGGCCGGCGTAAGCCCGCCTAATTCAAAGTAGGAAGGAGGTGGGCCACATCTATTTAAATTAATCGTGACCCCATGCTAATGAATGGCCGGCCGAACTGGGCATGCGCGCGCATGCTCAGAATCACGTCGCATATACTCCCTAAGTGACGTTGGCGCGCAATGCCCACGACGTGTGAACGTAACCTATGCCCAGCCCTATTCACGCACGGCGTAAACGATGTAAAAATCAACGGCATTGCTCCCTGGCCCATACCTTTGCATTAGCTGCGCCTCATATAGCAGGGGTAACTTTATGCCGGATGTAAGCCTTACGCAAAGTGCGTATATGAAGCAGCCGGGCGCATCTAAGTTTGTGAATCGGTGTATATTGCTCATTTGCATATTTATAATGGGAACGCCGAATGCGTCCAGCGTAACTATGCGCCGGCGTAGGCAAGTTACGTCGGACAGCTGAAGCCATGTTTTTCGGTGTATCTCGCTTTGTGAATTGGCGCAAAGATGCGATGGCGCACATTTGGAATTATGGCGGCGTATCTGGAGATACGCCGGCGTAAATGCTTCCTGAATCTGGCCCTATGTCTAAAATTTGTATGTAGCTGTGTGTGTTTTCTGTTACCTAGTTTACAGAAATGAAGGCCCTATTAATAGTTTTCATTTGGGTTGATTCAACATTCAAGGCACTGGTGGTCCTGCAAGTACCACCATTCTTGACAAAAATCAATTTACAAATTGACTGAGCCAGGTGGAAATATATCAACTAAACTGTGGCTGTATCCTATCAGATGCGGTCACTGTTCAGCAGCACCAACAGCCTCTGGACCCGCAACTGCCTGAATATAATGGCCATCCAGATTGGAAGTGATTTTTCTCTGTGTCTCGCAGGCTGAACAACCAAAATATCGAGCTCTCTATGCCCAGCCTTAGTTTTTCCAGTGCTAAAGTATTCATACACCAATTGTCCAAAGTATTGTTGAAGTTGCACATCTTTCCCAATGCAAATTACTTGTAAATAGTGTTGCGTTTTACCATTCACATGAATTCGGAACTCTCCATTTTGACCCCCCACTTAGCCCAGCCTTGGGTCATTTTGACGCATCACTTTTTACAGTCGGTTTGCTCTCCATTATTACAGCAACCAATTTTCTTCTTGATGTTGACGTGTTTCATCTGAAATGTTTGGGTGTGCTGTAAACATCATATGTCCTCACAGCTGATAGAAGGAAATGTAACTTTTACTAAACATGTTACTTTTATTTTCTCTTACCATTGGATACTCCTCGAAGAGGCTCTATTGATACACTGGAATCTGATACAAAGCAAGAGCATGATCCCAGGGAAAATGAAGTAGACAATTCTTCAGGATGAAAACTATACAATACAGAACAAGGATAGGAAATAATAACATGTTTAGTAAGAGTTGCAAGAGTTTAAAATATATCTAAAGCCAAAATATTATAGATAATTTTTGGATAAAGTATGGAATGGTAAAAAAACAATCAAGATTTTTTGTTTTTGCTGTCTGTGTCCCATTGGGGAGATGGATGGAGGAATCTCCTCTGCTGGCTATTATATTCAGCGCCCATGATAGACTGTGTTCAGTGGTGTTGCCAAACAGTGACTGCATCTGATAGGATGTAGTTGCTATTTGGTAGTACCACCAGGCTCAGTTGACTTTTTCATTGACTTTTATTGAGCAAGTTTTGCTTGCATTCCAACAGATTTGGCCATAGCCTCTCCCGACTAGCTTTAAGCCTCATACACACGATCGGACTTCAAACTAACTTTTCTGTGGACTTTTGTTTGAAGGGCGTTGGTCAAGAACTTGGTATGCATACACACGGCAGGACTTTTTCAACAAACTATACCAAAATCACGTGGTTTATCAGCTCTTTTCTGCTTTTTACCACCACCCTTTGGTCAACTTCTGCTATTGTTGGTTGATTTTAACATTGGTTTTGAGCATACGTGTTTGTACAATAGTCCGGTGGACTTCTTTGCACCGTAGGACTTTTGTTGCCGAAAAGTTTGTCCGTTTGCAGAGCGAAGTTTTGTCCAATTAAAAAAAAAAAAAAAGTGTGTCCGATGGAGCGTACACACGGTCGGATTTTTTTGAAAACCTGCTAATTTTGAAGTTTGTTGACAAAAAAGTCTGACCGTGTGTATGGGGCTAAAATTTAGACTGTTGTAGTTGGAACAAATGTCCCCATGCAAAGTTTTTTCCACTATTACTGTTCTGGTGACAATTGTAACATTTCAGATTTCTCTTTAAATTCTGTTCTGGTCTCCTCAATCGACAATAAATGTCACCTCACCAGTGAGACGGACAGCAACAAAGATCTGGCAGGGGTTCTCTCTACCTACATCTATCTTAAACAAAAAAAATAATAAGTTTTGGCTTTAGATACACTTTAAGCCATCCAAAGGTGGCAAAATTTCTTTCAAGTTTAGATTCAAATTGCTTTGTAACAAAACTGTTAGTACTAATATGAGGTATTCTGTGTATCAAAGGGTGAACCAATTCTGACAAATTGCCATATTGTGACCTGATTTGTACAAAGAAATAAAGCAAAACATTGATATATTTGTGTGTGGGGGGGATCCGGGTGGGGGTGGGGAGGGAGGGAACCTGAGGGGTGGGAGGGGGGAGGGTTTGTAAAAATGTTATATGACTGCATTAAAAAAAAAAAAGCAATGACTTTTAATGCCACCTGAGTTGCTGGACCTTATGAGATGAAATATTGTCATGTTTATCTCTTAACATCTAGAGGACCAGCTTTATCCTCACAAGGTGATTTATATGCAGAAATAAAACTTAAAAAAATCCATGTTTGTTGCAATTATTTTGTGTGATTTTTGTGGTTTCACTAAAATGGGCAGGCTTGTTATAAAGGGAAACTACCACCCCTATTCTGCTGCATCGTCCCTTCATCCTTTGCCAAGAGCCTCAACACTAAAAGCAGGCAGTTCAGCACAGAAAGCATAGACCGCTAATATCCCAGAGCAAGAATAACCTGATTTGGTATACTTACGAATGGTGGTATTGAATGGGGGGGGGGGGGGGGCTACTGCTGTGAAGATTTGTCCTCACTTCCTGCCACAGATTCACAACAGAATGCGAGAGCAAATTTCCCCGAAGTGACGAGTGTCATCGGAACAGATGTTCCGTAAAATGTTAGAATTATGAGACTGAGCATGTGACAAGTAATACCACGTACACACGGTTGGAGTTTCTGACAACAAATGTTCGATGTGAGCTTGTTGTCAGAAAATCCGACCGTGTGTATGCTCCACCGGACATTTGCTCTAGAAATTTCTGAGTATATGGAAGACAAATGTAGGAGGGAGCACCCAAAAGTCCCAGGTGGACAGGAACAAGGTCCTATATGACAGATCTCACTATAGAGGCATCCAAGACATCAGGGCATATAAGAAGCCAGGAACTTATTCAGCCCACCATACTCCACTTATAACTAAAATATCACTTTTGGGTAGATTGACCTTTTAATAGCATATAGTCGCCATATCTACAACAGCTGTATACATTCTTAGTATCCACCATTTTCTGTAAACTTCCTGGTTTACTTTAAAGCGGTATTAGCCTGGGTTCACACTGAAGGCGGGTTTGAAATTGTGCAAGTTCATTTGAACTCGCACAATTTCAAACCCGCATTTCAGTCTGACTTTGGGAGCGTTTTCAGAGAGCGGGACTACTCAGCCTTTTTCTGCCCTAAATTTGTATATGTTAGCTGGAGTTTGTCTTTAATTCGTTAGTCAAATTCATCTAAATCACCAGGTACATCCAACACTACTCTCTCCATAGTTTGACAATACTGCTGCAAAGGGTGTCTCTGTTGCTCCTCCATCCAGAGTGGAGCCCCTCATAAGCTGGCTATAGATGGATCTAAATATGGCCAGTTCAGCAGAAACCAGACAAATGTTGATCCATCTATAGTTGTTGTTTGCGAGAAGTCAATCTAATGGTCAGCTTCCCTCAAACAGGAATTTTAGAAAAATTGTGTTTGATCAGCTCTGCAGCCAAACACCTGCAGCACTGATCAGTGTATTGTGACAGCAGAGGAGTCCCTGCTGTTAGAATACAACAGTGCCGCAGGGTGGATTCCTTCATCCGCCTCCAATGTGTGGATATGTAAATCTGTTTGTTTGTATTTTGATTTTTTTTAAGCAAGCTGGCTGATCGCAAAAAAATGTTTTTAATATATTGCCGCCTAAGGCAAAAAGTGTGTTATTGGCTAGGTCACTAGGTGAAAATTAAGGGAAAAGGTCTAATAAAGAAAACAAATGCATCCACCACTTTTAAAGACTGCAACCAGCAATATATTACATTTTTGTCTTTGGGTTCAATGCTGCTTTAACATTTTTAAAACGGGTTAACTTGTTTACTGAATTAGCTTGCATCAGCCCATGTACACTTTGTTTCTTTTCTGTATATCCATAAATAATATAAAAGCCTTATAGAAAGCTTAAAATACAAAGCAGTTTAAACTTTGGAACTCCCTGATTCCGAAAGACTTATGCCGCGTACACACAATCGTTTTTCGGCATGAAAAAAAAAAAACATTTTTTAAAACGACGTGAAAAAATGCATGTTCAAATTTTTTTTTGTCATTTTTCAGAACATAAAAAACGATGTGAAGCCCACACAAGATCAATTTAAATGACGTTTTTAAGAATCTTCGTTTTTTTTCATGCCGAAAAAAGATCACGGCATGAGTTTTCATCAAATCTCACAATTTTTTACAACTAGTCTGGAAGGAAACCCCCCCCCCCCCAATTCACAAAATACGAGCTAAGGTGTGACCAGGCTGGGGGGCAAAGGGGAGGTATATCCGTAATATGTTCGTGCCTCATTCACCCTACAGTGAAATCCTTATATATGGAGGCATGGGAAAATGAGCTTCAAAATAGATGGGACCTAGACACCTGGCATAGAGCCTTCTCAAAGTCCTTCAAGGGTATTCTAAATGTCTCACTGATGGAAGCTAATATCAAAGTTATAACCAGGTGGTATTTAACCCCCTCTAAACTTGCATCCATATACCCTACAGCTGATTTGACTTCTTTCAGGGATGCCAACTGTACGGTCAATGACCCATATCTGGTGGGAATATCCTAGAATTCGCCCCTTTTGGGTCAAAATCTTCTCTATGGCCTCGTACACACGATCGGACATATCCGATGAAAACGGTCCGCGGACCATTTCCATCGGATATGTCCGATCGGGAGTTTGATCCGATGGCGTGTACACACCATCGGATCAAATTCCCCGCCGCCGGACGGCGCGGTGATGCGGCGGTGACGTTGACGCCGCCACGTCACCGCCACGTCACCGCCACGTCACCGCACCAGGAAGTTAAACACTTCCGCGCATGCGCCGAATCTATTCGGCGGCGGCGCGGCGGCGGTGGGGGACGACATGTCTGCTGGTAAGTGTACTAACCAGCAGACATGTCGGGCGGACAGATTCCACCGGATGGATTTCAAAGCATGCTTTGAAATCTGTGGGGTGGAGAAATCTGTTCGCTAGCCCATACACAAGAGCGGAGATGTCTGCTGAAACGGTCCATCGGACCGTTTTCAGTGGACATATCCCCTCGTGTGTACGAGGCCTATGAGTTCCAAGGTCACTGGTTGCCAGGTTTCTAGGTCTCTTTCAATAGCTCTCCTAAATGTTCACATACCTCAAATACCAAAAACAACACAAAAACAAATCCATTTTATTCTCACAGGAGCCAAGCTTACAATTGGCAAAGCGTGAAAGAAACCTAAACCTTCTTTCTTGGAAGCCAAAAAAAAAAATAATATCTTGGATAATGACTAGCTAGTATTCTAACATATGCTGTTCTGAAATTCGAAAACCTTTGGGAACCTTGGGCTAGATGTGTAGGTTATCTCTCTTACCCAGGGTGTTCCTCCGGTTCCTATAAAACTCTAAGTTAGGCACGTTTCCTATCTCCCCCCTCCTTACCCTTCTTTCCTTTTTCTCTTATACTTTTCCCCTCTTCTTTTTATTTTTTTCCCTTCTATAGGGATTTCTGGTGATGTTCTGAGGGAGACCTATCCCTCCCCCTTTTTTTAACTTTCTGATTACACATAGAAATGATAGGTAAAATATCCTCTTTCATAGATAATAAGACTGATCTCTTTTAGCCTGACTATTATGGGGATCTTTAAGTAAAACTGCAAGTATGGTGAGGGGTTTCCTCCCCTGGTGCAGCTAGTTCCCGATAAGTTGGCCTATATAGGAGAAACTTCTCTTATTTAAATTCTTCATATTAATTATTTAACATTCTAAAACCACATCTATCATTTTAATGATATGTCTTTATTTATCTACAACATAGTAGTATTTATTCTAATGCCCCGTACACACGATCGGAATTTTCGATGGAAAAATCCAATGGACTTTTTTCGCTGGATTTTCCGATCGTGTGTAACCCCATCTGAGTTTTTTCAATCGAAAATTCTGATGAATTCCATCGGACTTTAGATAGAGAACATGTTCTACATTTTTCCGATGGAATTCCGATTTGGCCAGGCAAAAGCCTGATCGTGTGTGCGCGGCATAAGACGTCATCTACCAGATTTTATTCATAACAAGATGTACCATAATGTACTGAATTGTAATATTTATTTACTGAAAATAAAATATTTTGAAAGAAAAATACCAAGCAGTTTATTATATTTAGTCTTTGTGGTCAAAATTCCCCTTTCAAAACAATAGAATACCAGTAGCCAAGTTCCTCTATAGCGGTAAGAGATCTTAGATGTGGTCATTTGTTGCCATCTTATTTCAACCCTTCTTCCCTCCCCAGCTAACACGCACATTCTTGTTTTTTTTTTTTTATTCCCTCTATAAATTAACATATCATAAAGTTACCACAAGGAGACACATGGAAGTCATGATTTCACCATATACAAAAAAATGAACATAACTATGTAATCATAACTCATAACAAGCCAACATAACAAGGCCAAAGTAAGATGGCTGTCTATAGTAGGCATATATAATTGTCAACACACACATTCTACTTCGATGGCCATTACCAAAGACCCATCCAAGGAATAATTCTCTAGCCATTTTATTCTGTAGAATCTGATGCTGCGTACACACGGTCGTTTTTTGTGATGAAATAAAATGAAATTTTTAAAAACGTCATTTAAAATGATCGTGTGTGTGGGCTTCACATCGTTTTTTGTCTTCTGAAAAACGACAAAAAAAAAAATTAGAACATGCTTCATTTTTTATGTCGTTTTTGAAAATGTTGTTTTTTGGGTTGTAAAAAAATTGATCGTGTGTGGGCTAAAACGACGTTTTAAACCCGCGCATGCTCAGAAGCAATTTATGAGACGGAAGCTTGAATGGAATTTCCCCTTTAGGCCGCGTACACACGATCGGATATGTCTAGTTTCAGCGGACATATCCGATCGTGTGTACGACCTAGCGGACAGGTTTTTCCAGCGGACAAATTTCAAAGCATGCTTTGAAATTTGTCCGCTGGAAACCTGTCCGTCGGTTAGTACGCCTAACCAGCGGACATAAATCTCCCGCATGCGTCGAATGGATTCGACGCATGCGTGGAAGTATTTTACTTCCTGGAGTGGTGACCTGGTGGCGTCAACGTCACCGCCACATCACCGCGTCCTCAGTCCGAGGGGATTTTCGAGGAAATCCGAGGAGACATGTCTGCTGGAAAGGGTCCGTCGGACATGTTTGAGCGGACATGTCTCCTCGTCTGTACGCGGCCTTAGAGTGCTATTGTACGTGCTGTACGTAACCACGCTTTGCTAGAGCATTTTGAAAAAACTATGGTGTGTGGGTGATGAAAACGTTGTTTTATTTCATGCCAAAAAGTGATTGTGTGTATGCGGCATGACACCTTGGGTTAATGTACCACAATGTGATCTGTCCTCTAAGCCTAGTGCTTAGACTATGGTTAGACCCTTTACCAATAAATTAATGGCCAGTGGTCTGCAGTCATTAGGATTATCTTACAGTGATCTTTTCCCTATGGCAAGTCATTAGATTTTTTAGCACAGTATCTTTACCTGTGACTCTAAAGCTGGTCATACACGTATAGGTTTTGATTCATGCATTCATGCTAACAGCACAGATGAGAAAATCCCCTCTGCTAGGCCACTGTATTTTTAAAGCTGGCGCTACTGACTGTAAGAATGACTCTTATGCCACGTACACACGATCGGTTTGTCTGATGAAAACGGTCTGATGGATCGTTTTCATCGGACTAACTGATCGTGTGTAGGCCCCATCGGTTTTTTATCCATTGGTTAAAAAACTAGGAACTTGTTTTAAAACTATCTGATGGTTAAAAAACACAAATAAAAAAGAAAACGATCGTCTGTGGGGAAATCCATTGGTTAAAAATCAACGCATGCTCAGAATCAAGTCGACGCATGCTCGGATGCATTGAACTTAATTTTTTTTAGCACGTCGCTGTGTTTTACATCACTAACGCATAGATGTATCCATGGGAATGCTCCCCATTATCTATGCGAAAAAATAAAAGCTCATAATCCGAATCGCGTTCTGCGATCCACCAATCAAAATCTACTCCAGATACCGAAAGCCAACTACAAGTCCAAAGGAGAAAGGAGATTCGCAGTCCAAGGTCCCAGACTATGGAACGCTTTACCAACCAGCATTCGGTTGGAGGAGAACCACTTAGCATTCAGGAAAAGGATCAAGACTCATCTCTTTTGTTATCAAAGGAGACTGGAACAACGAGCGCCCAGAGGCGATTTAGTTTGCATGTGCCGTGCTATATAAGTTTTCATTCATTCATTCATTCACTGCGTTCTGACACAATCATTCTTTTAACTGGTGGTGTGTAGGCACGACTGATCATCAGTCGGCTTCATCGGATAACTGATGGAAAAATCCATCAGACCGTTTTCATCAGATGGACCGATCGTGTGTACAGGGCATTAGGGCATTCAGCATACCAAGACAATTTCATGCTCCCAACATTGTGGGAACAGTTTGGGCATGGCCCCTTCTTTTTCCAACATGACTGTTCATGCACAAAGCAAGGATGAGTAAGTTTGGGGTGGAGGAACTTGACTGGTCTGCACAGAGTCCTGACCTCAACCTGATAGAACACCTTTGGGATGAATTAGAGAGGAGACTGCTAGCCAGGCCTTCTCATCCACATCAGTGCCTAACTTCACAAATGTGCTTCTGGAGAAATGGTCAAACATTCCCATGGGCACACTCCTAAACTTTGTGGACAGCCATCCCAGAAGAGTTAAAGCTGTTTTAGCTGCAAAGGGTGGGTCATCTCGGTATTGAACCCTATGGACTAAGACTGGGGTGCCATTAAACTTCATGTGTGTGTAAAGGCAGGTGCTATAGCGGACTAAGCATTGGGGGGAGGGGGCGGGCCGCACCGGGTGCCACACACTGGGGGGGTGCCAGGCCGACGCCCCCCCCCCCTCCACGACTGAGGCATGGCGCGGTCGCGGTGACAGCATTATTGATGGCAAGGCATTGCAGACTAGGACCTAGGTAAAACATCAGGGGGGGAGGGGGGGGTCTGCGAGCCGTACCCGAGTGTTACCCACCGCCCGGGACCCGCCGCAATGATCCCCTTCTCCGTGGCAGCACAGCGTCACGCCCGCGGCTCTGATTCTGTCTGACAGTCACACAGCCGAGTGTGAAGCTGTGGCCGCTTCCCCCCTCCTCCTCCGTACAAGTGCTCTGCTCTGTGAGGCGCGCTGAGTTTGAAGGCAAGGGGGTGTCACAGTCACTCTGCAGTCTGCACTATTGTAAGGGGGGGGGTGTTCTGTATATGAGGGGTGTACTGTATACGAGGAGGGGGTTCTGTATTGTGGGGGGTGTTCTGTATGGGGGGGGTTCTGTATTAGGGGGGTTCTGTATTGTGGGGGGGTGTTCTGTATGGGGGGGGTTCTGTATTGTGGGAGGGTGTTCTGTATGGGGGGGTTCTGTATTGTGGGGGGGTTCTGTATGGGGGGTTCTGTATCATGGGGGGGTGTGTTAGTATAGGGGGGTTCTGTATTGTGGGGGGTGTTAGTATAGGGGGGGGGTTTGTATATGAGGGGGGTTCTGTATTGTGGGGGGGTGTTCTGTATAGGGGGGTTACTGTATATGAGGGGGGGTCAGGTTCTGTATATGAGAGGGGGGGTTCTGTATTTTGTGGGGGTGTTCTGTATAGGGGGGTACTGTATATGAGGGGGGTTCTGTATTGTGGGGGGAGTGTTCTGTATAGGGGGGTACTATATATGAGGGGGGGTTCTGTATAGGGGGGTTCTGTATATGAGGGGGGGTTCTGTATTGTAGGGTAGGGGGTACGGTATCTGTATAGGGGGGGTTCTGTATTGTGGGGGGTTCTGTATTGTAGAGGGGGGGTGTTCTGTATTTTAGGGGGGGTCTGAAATGTGGGGGGGTTCTGTATTGTAGGGGGGTGGTATCTGTATAGGGGGGTTCTGTATTGTAGGGGGTGTTCTGTATTATAGGTGGTGCAGGGTGCTGTGTAATGTAAAAGGGTCCAGAGGTGCAGGGTGCTGTGTAATATAAAGGGGTCCAGAGGTGCAGGGTGCTGTGTAATGTAAAGAGGTCCAGATGTGCAGGGTTCTGTGTAATGTAAAGGGGTGCAGGGTGCCATGTAATGTAAAAGGGGTCCAGTGATGCAAGGTGCTGTGTAATGTAAAGGAGTCCAGAGGTGCATGTTGCTGTGTAATGTAAAGGGGGTCCAGAGGTGCAGGGTGCTGTGTAATGTAAAGGGGTCCAGAGGTGCAGGGTGCTGTGTAATGTAAAGGGGTCCAGAGGTGCAGGGTGCTGTGTAATGTAAAGGGGTCCAGAGGTGCAGGTTGCTGTGTAATGTAAAGGGGCCTAGAAGTGCAGGGGGCTTTGTAATAAAAAGGGGTCCAGAGGTGCAGGGTGCTGTGGAATGTAAAGGGGTCCAGAGGTGCAGGGTGCTGTGTAATGTAAAGGGGTCCAGAGGTGCAGGGTGCTGTGTAATGTAAAGGGGTCCAGAGGTGCAGGGTGCTGTGTGGTGTAAAGGGGTCCAGTGATGCAGGGTGCTGTGTAATGTAAAGGGGTCCAGAGGTGCAGGGTGCTGTGTAATATAAAGGGGTCCAGAGGTGCAGGGTGTTGTGTAATGTAAAGGGGCCCAGAGGTGCAGGGTGCTGTGTAATGTAAAGGGGTCCAGAGGTGCAGGGTGCTGTGTAATGTAAAGGGGTCCAGAGGTGCAGTTGTGGAGAGGGGTACACAGTAGTGACATAGAGATATTGAAGGATGCAGGGGATGCAGTGGGGTGTTTTTACATTTTACCGTGGGGTGCCAGATATAGGATCCGCCCCGGGTGCCAAATGCTCTAGGTACGCCTCTAGGCAGGTGTCCCAATACTTTTGACAATATATAGTGTGTACTATATATATATATATATATATATATATATATATATATATACACAGTAAAACCTTGGTTTGAAAGTAACTTGGTTTGAGAGCGTTCTGCAAGACAAGCACCATTTTTTAATACATTTTGTCTTGATATACAAGTAGCGTCATGTCACAACTGAGTATAAAAGTATAAAAGAGAAGAGAGGCGTCTCTAAGGCCCTGTACACACGATCAGACCGGTCCGATGAGAATGGCCTGACGGACCGTTTTCATCGGGTCACCGCTGAAGTGGCATGATGTGCGTACACACCATCAGTTCAAAATCCGATCGGGTCAGAACGCGGTGAGGTAGAACACAACGACGTGCTGAAAAAACGAAGTTCAATGCTTCCAAGCATGCGTCGACTTGATTCTGAGCATGCGCGGGTTTTTGGTCCGATGCTTTTGCGTACTAATTATCTCTTTGGTCCGACGGTCAGGTGTCCATCGGACAGATTTTAAAGCAAGTTTTAAAACTTTGGTCCGATGGGCCGTACACACGATCAATTTGGTCCGATGAAACTGGTCTTAAAGTGGATGTAAACCCATTTTTTTCTTTTTTTTGATGTCACAATGTAGAGTATACGATTTCCTATCATCTGTGCCCAGTCTTGCCACACAGAGTTAATCCAGCGCTGAGCAATCCTCTTTTATTTTTCAGTGAAAATGAACAGAATTCAAGATAAAAACTTGCCAAATTATAAAGTCTGTTTCTCTCTTATTGCTTTGAGTGGCAAGTACTTTACATATCTAGCTTGGACATGTTTATCATATGTTATGTTATGTTTATCATAACATGAGGTGATTCACAGTATAAAAAGTGAGAAATCCACCCCTCCCCCACATAACACATCACCTCATGTTATGATAAAAATAACATAACATATGATAAACATGTCCAAGCTAAATATGTAAATAACCTGTCACTCAAAGCAAGAAGAGAGAAAACTGACTTTTTATTTAGGCAGGGTTTTATCTGGAATTCTTTTCATTTTCACTTAACAATAAAAGAGCATTGATCAGCGCTGGATTAACTCTGTGTGGCAAGACTAATCTTATACTCTACATTGTGACATCCACTTTAAGGCCAGTTTCATCGGACCGGTCTGATCGTGTGTACGCGGCCTAAGTGTAACAATATGGTTACATTTGAGCACTTGCCGCCTGCCCATCATCACTCTCACATGCACGTGTTGATAGGACACTGTGCGACCCCGATCTCTTTAACCATGTGATCGACTGTGTCCAATAACAGCCGGTCACATGCAAAAACAGAGATGCCGGTAACAGGGGTGGACTGACAACTCATGGGGCCCTCGGGCAATAGAAGATTATGGGGCCCCCGGGCTTACAGATGGCCACCACTCCACGAGGCAGTGCAGAGGCAGGGCAGCTAAAATCTCAGGCATTTCACATCAAAAGCATGTTGGTTTCGGACATATCAGGGACAGATGTAAAAAAACACAGATTTTTACATACTGTTCCTGGTTTTATTGAGCCTGGCTACCCTGATGGGGCCCCCTAGTGGCATGGGGCCCTCGGGCAGTGCCCGAGAGTTCCAATGGTCAGTCCGCCCCTGGCCGATAATCGGCGCTCCTCGCCTCACATTGACAGTTTTACCTCTGTAGGCAACAAGCACAGAATCATGAAGAATAAATATATAAAAAATTATTGGCTAAATCCACAAGGCCTTTATTCCCCATATGATGGCTTTTTAGAAAAACAAATGCAATAAATCTTGAGGTTGGATGAAAAGCTGCAAAATTAAAAGTTTTGCCGTTAATTGAATTGAGAATTAGAGGCCCCATATCCATGCCAAAAGACTGCAGTGGTGAGATCCTAGGAATATTGAGGACCTCAAATCTCATAAGATGCTCCAATAAAGTGCAGGAATGTCCTCTCATAAAATGTGGGAACCTCATCATTCGCAGGATCTTGCTAAAAGTATTGAGACTAATGCTTAGGCCAGGGGTGCCCAACCTTTTAAAGAGCAAGGGCCTATTGATAACCGGTCGTGGGCCACAATGAGTGGAGTGGGTGGATGTCAGCCCACTCGGCTTTATAGAGCCCACTCTACTCTCTGCAAACCAAACTTGCAGGTAAAATAAGTCTATGGCTCAGTGCAGGTAAAATAAGTCTATGGCGGAGTACACACGACCGAGGTTCTCGCTAGAAACCAGCGAGAACCTCGCTGGGAGCTGCATTCCAGCGAGAACCTCGGCCGTGTGTACGCTCTCGGCGAGCATCCCGTCGGGAATGCCGTCGAGCCGAAATAGAGAGCATGTTCTCTATTTGCTCGACGGTCCGTCGGGATGAATGGCTGGTTGCCATTCCCGACGGGCGGGTCGCCGAATCTGACGGCCGGCAGAGAACCTCGACGGGCGGAAACAATGTGTTCTGCCCGTCGAGGTTCTCTGCCGTGTGTACGCCGCCAATGGCTCAGTGCAGGTAAAATAAATCTATGGCTCAGTGCAGGTAAAATAAATCTATGGCTCAGTGCAGGTAAAATGAGTCTATGGCTCAGGGCAGGTAAAATGAGTCTATGGCTCAGTGCAGGTAAAATGAGTCTATGGCTCAGTGCAGGTAAAATGAGTCTATGGCTCAGTGCAGGTAAAATGAGTCTATGGCTCAGTGCAGGTAAAATTAGTCTATGGCTCAGTGCAGGTAAAATGAGTCTATGGCTCAGTGCAGGTAAAATGAGTCTATGGCTCAGTGCAGGTAAAATGAGTCTATGGCTCAGTGCAGGTAAAATGAGTCTGTTACGTATGGTGTATACCTGGTTGTCAGATCCTAGTCGCAGGAGGTGGCCTCTCGTACGGCGCTGGTTCGGGAGACGCTGGATTTGGGAACAGCGGCTCGGGAGCGCAGCGGGGTAAGGGTGCCTGGATGATGGTGCAGGTCAGGTCAGCACGGTACAGGTTCTTCCGGGGTCACTGGAACAAGGAAGGAACAGGCACTCTGATACGGGAGCTGGTGGTATGAAGGCAGATGCAGAGGTTAGCGATCCCGATGCGACTTGGCAGGTGACCTTGGTGCGGACGGCAGGCGACTTCGGGACTGGTGCAGAGCGAAGTAAACAGGAGGATGAGGCGTAAGCTGGGTCAGGCAGGCCGAGGTCAAACACGAGAGCAGGCGAAGGGTTAAACAGGCAGACGTAGTCGGGTGTTCAGGCAGAAGATCTGGCAGCGGTGGTAACGGTAACAGAAGGTAAGTCCAAGCAGGCCGAGGTCAGGATTGGAGAGGTACGGAGAGTCAAACGTAGCCGGGTCAATATCAGGTCAGGTAATTCAGATACAGATTCAGGTTTAAATCACAGGGTATTTTGGCAGATCAGACAGCAAGGGGCTGCTGTATCTGACTGCCTTTTAAAGGCACATTGGCGCCAAAGACTCGCGCCAACGTGCACGCGCGCGCTCCCGCCGCGCGTGCACCACCCGCGCACCACCCGCGCACGCGCGCGCACCTCCGGTGCACGCGCACGAGCGCGGACACGCGCGCGCACACCAGGGGCGCGCCGGGAGCCGGCGCCAGGGCCCTGACATTGCCCCCCCCCAAGGGGCAGCCTCCGGATGCCCAGGCGGGCCTGTTTCTCAGGGTGGGAAGAAAAAAAAGCACGAATTAGTTCTTGGGCGTGGATATTGTTTTCGGGTTCCCACGAATTGTCCTCCGGCCCGTACCCCTTCCACTTGATCAAAAATTGATTTTGCCCCTGCCGTTTCCTGCAGTCAAGGATGGCTTCTACTACATACTCCTCGCAGCCATCAACTGAAATAGGTTCAGGTGGACCAGCCCCTCTGTCAGGAAAGGGATCAGGAATTGCGGGTTTCAGCAATGATACGTGAAATACCGGGTGAACCTTAAGGGACTCGGGTAAAGACAGTTCATAGGAAACCTCATTGATTTTTCTTCTTACCGGAAAGGGTCCCATAAACCTGGGTGCCAGTTTCTTGGAAGGACAAGCTAATCTGAGGTTACTAGTAGAAAGCCATACCTGATCTCCTGGTTGCAGGTTCAGCTCACCTCTCCTTTTCCTATCGAAGGCTTTCTTGCTGTCGGCTTGCGCTTTCGTTATTGCTTCTTGTAGCACCCGGTTGTTGCGACTGAGGAAGTCCACCGTGCTCTGCACCGCCGGAACTGGAGATTCTGGAAGAAAATCTGGTAAGAAGGTTAGGTTAAAGCCATAATTGGCGAAAAAGGGGGATTGTCCGGTTGCTGAATGGCTGGCGTTATTGTAGGCAAATTCTGCCAGGGGTAGCAGGGAGACCCAATCGTTCTGGGAGAAGGAAGTGAAACATCTAATATATTGCTCCAGGGTCTGGTTTGTGCGTTCAGTCTGTCCGTTGGTCTGAGGATGGTAGGCCGAGGAGAAGGCAAGTTTGATATTCAGAATCTCACACAGGGCTCTCCAGAAACGTGATGTAAACTGGACCCCCCTATCTGACACGATGTTTGCAGGGATTCCGTGGAGTCTGACAATTTCTCTGATGAAGACACGGGCAGTCTCAGCAGCTGATGGAGTACTTTTTAGTGGGAGAAAGTGGGCCATCTTAGATAGGCGATCTACGACTACAAAAATCGCTGTGCACCCCTCGGAACATGGAAGCTCTACTATAAAGTCCATGGCGATCATCTGCCATGGTCTATCGGGTACCGGCAGAGGTTTTAGTAAACCCCAGGCTCGATTCCTTGTAGTCTTGTTTTGATTGCAGGTTGGACAGGTATTGATGTACGATTTGCAGAATTCCTCCAAGCCTGGCCACCAGAAGGTACGCCGTACCAGTTCAAGGGTTTTACGGACTCCGAAATGTCCTGCCAATGGATGGTCATGAAGTAGTTTTAGGACCTCTACCCGAATATCCGATGGCACAAAAATTTGGCTCCCTCTCCAAAAAAGTCCGTCTCTGGGGGTCAGGGTGACACCTGGGGGTTTTGAAGAGTCCGTGGATGCCTCTCTAAGTCGGGGAAGCAGATCATGGTGCAGCAGTAGAAAGTTCCCGGCCGGAAGAATGGTGTCAGGGGCAGGTAAGTCCTTGGGATTATCGTGCATCCGTGATAATGCGTCTGGCTTGATGTTTTTTGAGCCGGGGCGATACGTGATGTGGAAGGAAAAACGAGAAAAGAATAATGCCCATCGGGCCTGTCGGGGTTTCAAGCGTTTTGCGGATCTTAAGTATTCTAAGTTCTTGTGATCCGTATAGATCAAGACCGGATGTGCAGCGCCCTCCAGAAGGTACCTCCATTCCTCCAATGCAGCCTTGATGGCGAGTAGTTCCCGGTCACCAACATCATAATTCCTCTCCGCTGGGGAGAGTTTTCGGGAGAAGAAGCCCACAGGATGCATCAGATCTTTGTTCCCCTGGCGTTGGGAGATAATAGCGCCCACTGCTACCTCGGATGCGTCTACTTCAAGGAGGTAGGGTAATGCCGGGTCGGGGTGGCTAAGAATCGGGGCAGATGTAAACAGTCCTTTAAGTGTATCGAAGGCCTTTTGGGCTTCTGGATTCCACTGGAAACGTTGGTTCTGTTTGGTTAATTGCGTGATTGGCGAGATAATCGCGGAAAAATTTCTGATAAACCTTCTGTAAAAATTTGCGAATCCCACAAATCGTTGTACCCCCTTCTTGTCCAGGGGTGCTGGCCAGTCAAGTATGGCGGACACTTTGTTGGGGTCCATCTTAATTCCTGTAGGGGATAAGATCAGGCCAAGGAACTGAATGGTTTGTTGTTCGAATTCACATTTTTCGACTTTGGCATATAGTCTATGTAGACGGAGGCGATTTAGGACCCTGCGGACGTGTTCGCGGTGTTTGTCCAGTGATCCGGAGAAGACCAATATGTCGTCTAAGTAGACGATAACGAAAATGTCAAGAAAGTCTCTAAGCACATCGTTGATGAAGTGTTGGAAAGTCGCGGGTGCATTGCACAGACCAAAAGGCATGACCAGATACTCATAATGTCCAAAACGGGTACGAAAAGCCGTCTTCCACTCATCCCCGTCCCGAATGCGGATTAAGTTGTACGCTCCCCTCAGGTCCAGCTTGGTGAAGATGGTGGCAGATCTTAATTTATGAAAAAGTTCCGGTATCAGAGGCAATGGGTAGCGGTTTTTTATTGTAATGTTATTCAATTCCCGGTAGTCTACGCATGGGCGGAGAGATTGATCCTTTTTACTGACGAAAAATATTCCTGCGCCTGCTGGGGAGGTAGACGGGCGAATGAACCCTTTACTCAGATTTTCGTCGATATACACCTTCAGGGCCTCCTGTTCCTTCTCGGACAGCGGGAAGATGCGTCCAAAGGGAATTTCAGCCCCTGGGAGGAGCTCGATTGGACAATCGTATGGACGATGAGGCGGAAGGGAGTCGGCTCCCTTCTTGCTGAAGACATCGGCAAATTCATGGTATGGCTCCGGGATGGACTGGAGCAAGTTGGGGTCAATGTCCATACAAAGTAGAGCAGGGGGAGCCGGTATGCAGAATTGTTGACAGTAGGAAGAACCGAATGACACCTTTCCAGAACTCCAGTTGATTACAGGATCGTGGGCCTGGAGCCAGGGTAGGCCCAAGATCACAGGGAACAGAGGTGAGGAGATAACATCTAGAGTGAGTAGTTCCTTATGTAGGGGAAGAATCGTGGTGATCAAGGGAAGAGTCTCTTGGGTAACTTGTCCTGAATTTATGCGGGAGCCATCGGCCAGGAAGACGGTGAGTTCATGGGTCTTTTTACGTAATGGTATGTGGTGGAGGTCAGCGAAGGCAGAGTCGATGAAACAGCTGCATGCCCCTGAGTCAATGATGGCGTTGACTGGCACTGTCTTTTCCTGGAGCTGAAACGAGAGAAGAAGAGCAAGGTGGGAAGCACGAGTAGGCAGGGTTGACAGATTAACAGGATTCGGAGAAGGGCACTTACGCATCTTGGTGGGACAATTGCTCACGTAGTGACCGGTCCCGCCGCAGTAAAGGCACAGGTTTAGTTGGCGGCGACGTGCCCGTTCTTCAGGTGGCAGCGTTGGTCGCATGAGGCCGAGTTGCATGGGTTCGGAGGTGTCTGGAGGGGCACTGGAAGAATTCATGCTGGTAGGAGGTAAGTAGCGGGAGGCGGGCATCGGTGCCCTAGTGGTCATCCACACAGGCCGGTTTGGCTGAGAGGAACGCTCGGCCCGGCATTCACGGAGTCTACGGTCAATCTGGATGGCTTTAGTGATTAGGTCTTCAAGAGTCTCTGGCACCCCTACCCGGGCAAGCTCATCCTTGAGACCTTCGGAAAGGCCCAAGCGGAATTGATGTCTGAGGGCCGCGTCATTCCAGAGTGTATCCGTGCTCCAGTGTCTAAAGTCTGAAACATAGTCCTCAACTGCCCTACGGCCTTGCTGGAGCGCGAGTAGGGCAGATTCAGCAGTGGCGGTCCGTTGAGGATCGTCGTACAGCAGAGCCATGGCTTCAAAGAAGGCTTGCAGGGACTGGGTCTGAACATTGTCTTCTTGCAGCAGTCGGTGGGCCCAGGTCTGCAGCTCATTTTGGAGGAGGGAGATCACAAACCCCACCTTGGTAGCTTCCAAAGAGAAAGTCCGAGGTTGCAAGGCAAAATACAGCTCACAGGCGTTGCGGAAGGCCCGGAATTTCGCCCGATCACCTGAGAACCGTTCTGGGATAGGAACTCTGGGTTCGGGTGGGAGCATCACCACTGAGGGGGCGGAGCCCGTCGGAGAAGATCTAGTGGAGGTTGCGGAAGTTGCATCGCTGGAGCCCGACAGGTTTTGGACTTGTCCCTCTAACCTCATATATCTATCTTGCAGGTTCTTGACAGCTTGTGTGAGGGATGCCAGATGTTTGCAAATCTCGTCCACAGCGGGGGCTACTCCTGCAGGATCTGACATAATGGCTGTCTGATACTGTTACGTATGGTGTATACCTGGTTGTCAGATCCTAGTCGCAGGAGGTGGCCTCTCGTACGGCGCTGGTTCGGGAGACGCTGGATTTGGGAACAGCGGCTCGGGAGCGCAGCGGGGTAAGGGTGCCTGGATGATGGTGCAGGTCAGGTCAGCACGGTACAGGTTCTTCCGGGGTCACTGGAACAAGGAAGGAACAGGCACTCTGATACGGGAGCTGGTGGTATGAAGGCAGATGCAGAGGTTAGCGATCCCGATGCGACTTGGCAGGTGACCTTGGTGCGGACGGCAGGCGACTTCGGGACTGGTGCAGAGCGAAGTAAACAGGAGGATGAGGCGTAAGCTGGGTCAGGCAGGCCGAGGTCAAACACGAGAGCAGGCGAAGGGTTAAACAGGCAGACGTAGTCGGGTGTTCAGGCAGAAGATCTGGCAGCGGTGGTAACGGTAACAGAAGGTAAGTCCAAGCAGGCCGAGGTCAGGATTGGAGAGGTACGGAGAGTCAAACGTAGCCGGGTCAATATCAGGTCAGGTAATTCAGATACAGATTCAGGTTTAAATCACAGGGTATTTTGGCAGATCAGACAGCAAGGGGCTGCTGTATCTGACTGCCTTTTAAAGGCACATTGGCGCCAAAGACTCGCGCCAACGTGCACGCGCGCGCACCACCCGCGCACGCGCGCGCACCTCCGGTGCACGCGCACGAGCGCGGACACGCGCGCGCACACCAGGGGCGCGCCGGGAGCCGGCGCCAGGGCCCTGACAGAGTCTATGGCTCAGTGCAGGTAAAACAAGTCTATGACTCAGTTCAGGTAACCCTAAGGTGCACTTCTCTGCACCTGTGGATCAGTTTGAAAGCAGCCCAGTAACCACTGCAGAACAGATATGCCTGTATATACACTGTGATTTTAGTAATAAACTTACCTTTAATAACAGTATTCTATTCTATTTTATTCCATCCCAGAGCAGGAGGTGGCGGGCAACATCAGAGGGCTCTGTGGGCCACATGTGGCCCCCAGGCCACTGGTTGGGAACCCCTGGCTTAGGCACTTTGAGTAATTTAGGTATATTTGCTCTTTTTTTTTAAATTTAAATATGTAGACCAGGGGTACCAAACCTTTTGAAGAGCGGGAACCACTTAAGCGACTTGGTAACCAGTTGCGGGCCACAATGCGCGGAGCGGGTGATCAGCAGCCCACTCTACTCTATAGAGCCCACTCAAGTCTTTTTTTTAGCAGTTCGGATTTGAGGTAGGTGTTTGTAAACAGACACAAGTCCATTTACATCTGCCACTCCTTAGAGGTGAATGGAGGGTCCGATTGGGTCAGTCTGACACTGATGCACTGTTTACCTGCAACGCGGGTTCACCTGTGGCCAGGGGCGGACTGACAACTCATGGGGGGGGGGCAATAGAAGATTA